>JABASD010001068.1:0-48766 GCA_019776165.1 Pogonognathellus flavescens | reverse complement strand
AAGTACACGTACACAAAATTTGAACGATTTATGTTAATTCGTTCTCAAGTTATCGAGTGAATAGACAGATAGACAGATAGACAGATAGATACACAAGACAATCTTATAATATATCGTTCCGATACATAATAATGATACCAAGACCAACGCATACTCAGGGATGCATAACGACATTAGAATTTTGAATGCCCTATTGCGTTACAAATATACGAGGGAAATGAATAGTTCACCTACAACAGGAAAATTAATATCAAATGTAATTCTGAAGAGCAACTGAGATGGAAAACTAAAAGGGATTGTCAGTAGTACCACGATACGAAGAAATTATTACTACATCATAGAATTCCATTCACTCAAATTTTCATCTGGTTGTGTCTGTGTTGATAATTATGATTAAATAAATAAAGGTATGCAATATTTTACGAAATACGGATGCACTGAAAGAAACTACGCAACATTTTCCAAAGCCATAACTACAAAGAGAACCACGAACATGATGGTGAGGAGGAACACGCTGCCCTATGCCTACATAGAACTTATGACGACATTTTTGAACAAAGTAATTTTGCACACATCAGACAACTATAATTTGTCAATGAAAAATTCTGCGAAGCAGATATTTTATGTGCTTAAGTAAAGAAAAGCGATATATCCCTGAGTTTGGTAAAGGAACATTATTTTAGACTCTATACAGATCTACTCTATTTTATCTACAGCTACTAGTTCCAAACTTTCATTCTTGGTATTCACTATAATTTGTTAGATGTTTATTCTGTTAGATAACAAGAACGGAACTGCGCATTGCACTGAAAAGATAATTGTTTGCATAATACAATTTTGAAGTTCCGCTTTTTAATTAGTTTGTTTATCAACCAAGAAAAACTTTCACCTGCAACAGATTTAATTAAAACTCGACAGGTAATAATAAAGCACTCACGGGGGGTTCAGCTTTTGCATCAAAAACATGGATATCTTTGAACTACTGATTGTGATTATGTACTCAATTGCCTACGTACCTAATGTATAAAATTTTATTATTGAAGAATACCTACCCGAAAAATCTCATTAGTTCAAAATATTTTCTTTTCATTATGTCATTTTCTATACTTTTACCCAACGAAATATTTCCACCATCATATCCATTCCTGTGCTGTATTTATTTTTTACCCATAATATTACTGTTCATTGTATACACTGATCTAGATAGAATTTCTAGTTCATAAATGAAAAAGTATTTTGTACAAGAACACATGGACCTACAATACTACAGTAATGCTATACAAATATCATGAATGTAATTATGCAGCGTGTGGTATTGAGTCATTTGTATTTTTATGGTACTGCACGGTACACTCTGTATACATAAATAATTCTGGGTCGCAGGAACTCGCAACGGATTCAATGAAGAGTCTTGTGGGAACATGAAGGTTGTGTTGCTATAAGTAGTGCTGTAATGACCCCCACAGGGGTATCATAAAAATGCACATAAAATTTTACCTTCCAACGCAGTGATACACATAACTCCATCCAGGAATCTGAATGCCACTGCACTACTGCCACCACCACTCAGACCAATGAGGAATAAATGGAAATATGCACACGGAGAGAGAGAGAAAGAAAAGAAAGTCTGAAATCGGAGGTTGTTGGGAAGAATGAATAAATTAAATAGTAAAGTAAGGGGAAGAGAGAATAACTTATTACGTAATCCGTATGGATGAGTGCAGACTTAGATGCGGTTAAAATGTGAAATATTCTCTAATAATGATAATCTGTATGCATGAAGTTGTCTTAAGTGTTTCTTTTGTTCTGCTTAAAATACAAACGGCCTTATTTCATAATACAACTTGGGGTCAGGTCAGGTTCACACAGCTATGTAACATTTGTACTTTCCAACCGTGTTCAATTCACCAACGCATTAAACCCTCTACAACTTTTACTAACCATTACAAATTTCAACAATAAAATTTTTACTATTTACACAAAATTCGGCTAAAGGTAATTAACAAAGAACAAACTACCATATTTATTTATGTGTATAGGAAACGCTGACGATTTAGTAGTGTGAAGCAATACTTGAGTTAACTATCTGTGGGAAAATGTTTAGACACAACGCAAGTAACGAGCAACGAAATGGAATTCGGAAAAACTTTCTGAGTGTTTAGTGTTTGCCCGTTGTTTCGCAATGAATTTCTAGCATTGCATTCTTTGCATAGTGAACTAAAGTGAAACAGTGGAACGTGAATGTAGTAAGCACGTGGATATGTAATACAGCTATAGAGATACAAGGAGAAAATGCATAGACTGCACACAGTTAATGAATGTAAAAGCAACCCTAAAATTGATCTGAGTTCGTCGACAAACTGGTGAAGGCGAGGAGAGATAAAGACCCGAATAATGCGATGAACTGCCATACAATACAACTGTAGCTTCAAGCTAATCCCGCAATACAACAAAAGAAGGAGGAATTCCTGATGTAACAAAACTTATGTAATCCACCTACGTACTACGCACAAATGTACACGCTCCGTTAACTTAACTATTACTGGAATATATCGATTTGTACAAAAAAACTATTGTAAACACAGAAACATACTTACACAATATCTGTGCCCGCAGAGTTCTAGTTTAGTTCCATGGCAGTAGGTACTAAATAAAGATTTTCAAGTTAAAATTATACTGAATCCATAAGTATTGCGGTTACATGTGTATGGGATCTTATACAGATTTAAGTACAATCCACAATACAAATATACTAATCTACATACAATATAGTATGCACACATAACATGGGATCTCCAATGCTACTTGCATGAACTTAAGCGCTTTCTGTTCTATTCTTTTTTTTTTGAAAAGTCTATAGGGTTATATAGAGGTGATTACACTATGTGTATATAATGCGTACACACATACACATAAGTCCAGAATAAATAGAATCTCTGGAACAGACTGTAACTTATTGTAATGGAGTATACTTGTAAGTACATATAGGTATAGACTGGAAGATAAAGTATTAAGACGTTATATGCACATAGCCCTGTTCCACGTCGAAATAGCCTTAGGTAAAGGGAGGCAGGAGCAGTTAACATGAAACTCTTTTTTGCCATTTGTATCCGTATGGTTTACTTATCAACATGGTAAGTATGCAGTGCACTACAAAGAACTCAAGTTTGTTTGCTTACGATTCTCAAGTCGAACTTAAAAATAGATGTTTCAGCAGATAACAATACGTGGGCTTTTGAATGTGACTACTGTCATGTAACATAGTGGTGGTTTGGTTTGGAACGGAGTTTAACTTGCTTAGCAAATGTGTAACTGTCTCTTCTCTCTCCCAACCTTTTGCTTTGTACTACAGTGAAAAATATACTTCTTTTTCCCTATAAAATTTTCTTACAGTTCTATATACACAGACACGCACAGGAAATTCCTCCTCACTACTACTACAGGAGATACAACTTCTACAGTTACATTATGAGTGGATTGTCATTTTGAACGTATACTAAATAGCCGCACACAAGACATGAAGAGATGACAGGGCAAATGGTCCAAGTTAAACTGGAAAACTTTTGTGCAGAGCGAATACACACATCATACTTACACAGTTACACTCTGAGTAAGAACATATTTAGAACTGAATTCAGATCCGTAATATGGAATGGAAGCAATTCTATGGATGAGTGTGTCCACTTTTCTTCGGGTGCTCTCTTCTTTCAAATAGTAAAACGCTCTGACATGTCACCGGCAACCTTCAAGGTCTTTTCCCCCTGAAAACATGAAATCTTCTTTCGTCTGGTTTTGTTCTCATGTGGAGTGACTGCGTTGCAGTTCAAATGAAGAAATTTCTGACAATAAGTATAAGATACGATGATATTCGGGAGAGTGTGTGAAGTCAACGTCATCCCTTTGCTTGTTCTTTGCTTTTGCCACGCATTGCCTTTGCCATCCTGTCACTTGTCATTACTTCGTCCCTCTTGACTCGACGCGAACCCTACATTTTCTATATCATCAATTCTATATAGATTCTATATAGATTCTATGTATATCTATGTATGTAGTTTCGCCATCGTCGCGTCATGTCACTCATTCACTGTTTTCCGTTTCATGCATTCACTCCATTGACTATCATGATGTTCTCCCCCAACCGTTCTACTGCAGAAAATCATTCACACTACTACTGTTTCTATTTAATGCAATAATGCTTCTATGCCATTGCCGGAGTTTTTATAACTATTATTATACCTACCAAAGCCAACAACAGGAATTGATTGAATTTTCAAGAAAATGTTTTTGCAGTTATCTTTTGTTGGCTGGGAACTTAATCTCGTGGCTCATCGTCATTGTAAAGGCAAAAGCAATGTATTTGTATCGCTGTTTGTGTTTGGAAACACAATGGCCTGAAGATTTAATCGAAACATTGCCACAATACCGTAAAATGTATTCAAACATAGCAAGTATGTGTTTACCAGTGCATAATACGGTGAATAGACAGTACAGTACATTATAATTTTCAATCTCGTGGAACAAGCAGCAATTGTGGATTTAACCCTTTTGGCGATGGTGTGACAATTGTGAAATCCATTTCGAAGTTTTTTGCTGTCTCATTAATTTCCATGTGATTGAATGAAATAAAGTGGGGACGACAACAAGGAGATTTCGCAAACAGATACTTGTAGAAGAAAAGTTGTGTGTGTGTGTATTGTGTTGCTGATATGATTGTAGAGAACCGACTGACTGTCGTGTCTTTTGGAGTTAAGCGAAGAGAATTGAATAGCAGGTGTTGTACACCAAAGAGATTCCCATTGCCTGCCGCCGACGTTTGCGACCAAACAATAGAAATAATTGACTACTACTACGATACTCTCTCGTCGGCTAACTCTTTGCTTTCTTTACTTTGCCTGCTTCCCTCTTTCCCAGCAACATTTTCGTCAGAGTCTTTGAAATTCACTATGCTCAACTATTTGATACTATATGCGACAGAAACAGTGTGGTGGAGTTATATAGGGACGTAGAACGTACAAGGAGGAATAAGTTTGTGTTTATTTGCGGCCTTTAGCTTGTGCTTCACATATCACTAGTAATACATTTGAGAGTGGTAGTTAACCCTTGTGCTTTTCCTTACAAGTTCTCTGTTCGTCTGTAGCATTTGTAGATTGAGTGTCTGTCTGTGCTCCTTCTTTACATTAGTCATTTCATTAGTCATTGCACTTGAACTGAATGAATTAAATTCAATTTGGTTGAGTTGAGCTCAACTATCGCTTGCCTTGTTGTGTAGTTTCACATCCAAAATGCAATTGTGTCTTGTCCTGTGCCTGTGTTGGCGGAAAAGGCTTGAAACTCAGTTCTTGTGTAATTTAATGCAGCGAATGGGGCTTCAAACATTCTCTAATGAATTACTACACACTTGAGTTAAAATGGGAATGAAATAAAGTCTCTCTGTGTATATAGTTACTACGAATTACTATAAAATTCCATTACAACTGCTGAGGAATATCACATTAACATTGCATAACCTTTAACCTGATACGAAATTGAAATAGCCTTTGAAACTGAACTCTCCATAAAGTTCTAAAATTACATCTCTCTATACATAGGTACTTTATTACGTCGAAATTAATTATGAATATTTAATTGAAGGCAAACGTGCAAGACGCAATTCGAAATAACCAACCTACATATAATACTACAGTCTCGTTTTGATGTTTTTACAGTTTGTGAATTGTCAATACACATAGAGAAGACAAAAAAGTTCTAAAAATATTCATGTAGAGCAAGTACAACGTAATGGAAGCATAAATTACTCAAAACTCGACTAGTTCTTAAAAAGGTGTATTTATAGTGTCATATTATATATGAATGCTTTCAATATTAAAATACTTTCAACTTAGTTTTTGGTTTTGATTAATGTGTGTGTTATGTTTGCATTTCCATATGCAAAGAAGAGCCTATGTGTACTCTTGCACACATCGCATCAGTGGCAGAAAACAAAGAAAGTAATGTGGAATTGTGTATTGTTTTTGAATTCAGTTACACATAAATTAACAAGTTTGGTATAGAGTAATGAATTATTTCCCTCATTCTTAATTGGTAGTTTAGTGTTATGTGAGAGATACAAAATGAGTTGGAATAATTCATAACTTTCCTGTCCTCTCCTCTTGCTTCCTCCATGTCCTTAAAGTTTACTTTTCAATTTTGTTTGCTTATTATTAGAGGTGGTTGGGTCGAGTGTGTTGAGTGCTATAGACTCCATTTGACTGACTGTGCATTTTCAGAAACAGTTTCCAGTATCTCACCCGTATTTCCAGTATCCCACTATCTACACAGATGAGAAATGATAATAATAATGCGGTAGGAGCATGAATATGGAACAGACGTTCGTTGATTCACTTGTGCAAACGTACGAGTGGTAGTAGTAAATGGCAAAGAACATAAGGGAAGAGTGATGGGATGTCTGTCATTTGGTTATTAGTTTTGTTCGAGGCTTACGAAAGATCAGTTTGATCACGCACACACAAACTCAGCAGAGTCGCAGTCCCACTCAACTTCAACTTCAACCAAATTTCCCCACACTGCCACATATAGTAAAAGTGCTACTGTGTGTGTTCGACTCAAAGTTTAAAAGCAAAGTCGTGAAATCTGTTTCAACGCTACAATTCAAAACGTAAAGCATGACAGATGTAATCTTCAGTCGAAGAAAATGAAATCAGTTGCACTTATGAAGATTTCAATCAAATAAATAATGATGTGCTTCCTTTGTCCCTATCACACTCAAACTTGTAGTACTACTACAGATACACTGAGGATTTTATGTCACTCATCATTACTGCCCATCAGTATCGTTATACGTCAAAGGAAGAATATTTACTGCTAAGGATATTTATGTACTTTTGCGGAGTTATGTAATTAATTGATACAAAATATTGAGCAATTGACTCTGTTAATTGCTCTGTTTTGTATAAGCTCTGTTTCGGTTTCGTTCTGATGTGTCTCCATAATAAATCTGTGTGTATGTGGATACAATTAATTAGTTGAGTATGTTATATTATTTGCTACATCGTGTAGATAACCATTAATTTCACTCTTCTAAAAATCCTATTTATCTGAATTGTAATTTGGTGACAATTGAGGTTTGCAGCAATTTTTTCTATTGTATACCTAACCCAATGCTTAAAATCACAAAGCTCATGAGCTCATGATGAAAAAGGCACATTGTGCTTTCGTGTGAACATATATTGCTAAAAATAGCTTTAGCCATTCGGTTTTCAAATAAATTCAAGTTTTGTGTAGAGAAAATTAGACATACCTTGTTTGTTCTGAAACGGATGATCAAATTGCAGTCATCGATTGGAGCATTTGTAATCTTCTTGCAGAAGGATATAAGTTCAGCCTATAAAAACAAAGAAAGATGATATTGTAGAGGATATCCTGCACAGGTTCTATAAAGATTTACGATGTTCGAGTATTAAAATGTGTAGAGCGCTCCTTTTGCAGCATCTTCTAACAGAAATCAAAAAGTCGAGTCATGGCTTTATTATACGAGGATAGTAAGAATTGTGAGTTGTAGGAGATCATGGTAGTCCTACTACAATTGCACTACCCTTCAGCAGGAGCACATTTTTTTCGAAAGTTGACGATAGAGAAAGCTTTTAAAGGAAGGAGAGTATTTATACAAGATTAGAGTGCAGCATAACATGATTTTGTGTATGCTTTTACCATCAGTCTTCTTCTGGGTCTACAGAAACGGTTAGAAATATTTGGCAAGTTAGCAATGAGTTAGACTCGGCTCAGTGGCTTTACCTCCTCTCTACCTTTTTGCTATAGCGGGTCGGTGTTGTTGCACAGCACATGGGGTGAGTAGTGCTATGGGGAAATATATATGGAGTACCTACCAGTAAAAATTAGTCGTAATTCATATTTCAGCGTTTGGTTGACTTGCCTCGACTGGCGAAGTTACGGGTTTGCCTTCCACAAGCAAGCGCTGAGTGGATTCGAGTAATGTGCAGGTGCATAGCTTCTATTTTATATTTACTACTTCGGAGGAATGTCTACATACCTACACTTACATTGTTTAGGGCTGCTATATATTATGTTCTGGTTTGGTTAGGTAATGTGTGTACCCGTGCTATATCTACTGGAAGATAATGTTGAATGTGGATGTGGAGTATGATATGAGAACAGAAACGTAATAGCAAGCCGTGTTAAATTATCTGGAAAATTTATTGCGAGAATGAAAAGGAGAGGAAGAAAAGCATAGGAAATGCTCAACTGGATGGAGAGGACTCAATTTCCTTTCTGTAGGTCTTCATAAACTTTTCGTTTTCAGATTTTACTGATCGTCTAGACTGCTGCTGAAATAAAACCGAGTGACTCTTCATTTCTCTCGCATAAATTATTATTAGATTACGAATAGACTTATAACACATTACAATGCGTACTCCACATTTACCTTCCATGTTAAATCACATCAGTTACTTCCACTACAACCAACTGTAGAACAGGAATTTCTAATCAAATTAAACTTCCATGAACGAAAATAAAAAGGTTTCGGATAAAATTATGCATATACTGAGAGTAGGTTCCAGAATGTTGCTTGAACCGCTTATCTACGTTTTGCATTACAAATCTACAACAAACTTTTATACACATGTAGTAGAAAATATTTTTGCGTATTTAATGAGCTATGATATGTTATTTGTAAAAATTGTTAATCGTGCTCAATAAGCTTCTTTGTGAAAAAATAAATAATATCTAAATCTTGTCATTTGATTTGCTAAAGAAATGAGTTTTTAAACATTGGAACAATTTCTTAAGTAAAACTCACTATCGTATTCAGCAAACTTTACTCTACAAACCCAAACCCTGAAACATAAGAATCGGTGAAGGTTGATTTCCAAACCTTCTCCGATTCTCCGAAGCTTTTGCAAGTTAAAAACTTCTGGATTTTCAAGAACTTCTCATTCAAATTCATATTATTAATTTACACAGGGTTTGATATTGTTATTACTATTTAGTCTTTTATTTAGTCTTTTCATTTGATTCAATTTAGTACAAAAATCCAACTGCTGTGCTATAATTCGCATGAGTACCTACTACTAGTACCTGTCTAATTAAAAACACTTCATTCAAAAAACAAACAAAAAATATGAATTCAAGTAGGTAATATTATTGCCTTACCTAATAATTTAATTAAAACGCACAATGAAAGGAAACAACATGAGTGCCCTATTATTTATTAGGTGGTAAGTTTTTGTTTCATTGTTCATCTCGAAGTTAGTTTTGAGAGCTTTCAAAAATCACTTGATCCTATGAAGAACTCTAACTACTTCAGACAGAGAGCTGTAGTATATTTACGGGTAGTATCCAACCAAACAGAGAGGATTGATATAGGAGAAAGATTGTGGAAAAGATTTTATTTAGTCCGAAATGATGTGAGTGATTTTACTCCGCAGTGCTGATGTTGATGGTAGATATGACTTTGGTTGCAGACGCCAAGAAGTGCTACAGATACAAGGCCAACGCTGAATTCTAAGAATGCGAACTGAATCGTCGCTTGAATAAGTACAAAGTTTATCCTGCAAACTACGAACATCAAATAGCCATGTAGATGCTTCACGTGCACAGTACCATCAGAATTATACTACTATTATATAACCAAAAGGAAAGTCATCCACACACTTGTTTGGTATCACTACGAATGCATGAATCTTGCACAGTACCTATATATACTTATACAAACACTCTGCACGTGGCATCACACACACCATACCTGTGTTACACGTTGTACATACACAATGACAAAAAACTTGCAGGGAGTCTTGTTCAAAGTGAAAGAAAAAGAAAGAAATGCTACTACCTGCTTGTACTACAACAACGATTACTATACAGAATTCTCTGTTATGTATGTATAACCTATGGCTATGTAAGTATGTAGGTAAAACGTATGCAAGGTATTTCTCTCACGACTTTACATTACAAATGCATAAAATATATGGGCAACATTCGCGTACGAATACTCTCTGCAATGCAATGGTTCTGTTTTCTGTGTTTAGATCGACTGAATCTGTTCTATGCTCTCCAACTCAAACTGCCAGTCAGCTTGTCCGTTCTATTTGTACTTTGGTAAAGGGAAGTTGATGTTGAATTTGGATGGAAATCGATGTAGAAAGGAAACAGTGAGAGTAAAAGTAAAAGTAGGAGAAAAATATATAGAGAGAGAGAAAGAGAGAGAGAGAAAGAGTCGATGTGGATTTTACTGCACCAAGTCAACTAAACTGAAGGACGAAGAATGAATTCTTATACTTTTCGTCTCGCAATGGATATAAACACACAAAATCCACCTTTTGGCAAAAAAATCTGAAGTTGCCTCGAGTAGTTAGTATATAGAGACATACGAATTCGTTTATGTACTCCACTCACTACTCTCTCAATCGGATTCAGGCAGTAGGTAGTAGTCGGAGTGTTATTAGTAGCAGGGTAAATGCAGCAATGGAATGTACAGGTACAAGAGAAAAGTAAACGAAACTATTTTACTGTATGGATGTGTATAAAAGTTGTAAGTATCTGTATATAGCTTATAAAGTGTATATTAGGTATATTAAGTCGTATGTGCACATGTAGGATGCTTAACACGGTTAAGTGCTATATTTGAAGTCGCGGGGTTGAACGTCCCACTGTTATATGTAGTCATTATGTAAGAGACTGAATGAAAGACTGGGAAGTGAATGGAGAAACTCAACTAGGAAATGAGCACAAAAGAAAAAGAGTGAATGAGGAAAAATGATTCTGGAGTCGAGTGTAGGTAAACCTGATTAGAAACTTGGAAATTTCAACAGAGAGACGTAAAGCGCTTCTAGTTCAATTCCACCGGCTCCCTATCACCTCCACTGTACAATTGACAATGACAAACTCGAAGAGAGTCAATAGTCAACTCGGAGAAAGTTCTCTCCAACTAAGTAACTGAGTTTGGACGCTTGCCTGGATTATTTCTACGCAAGAATTCACATCACATCTTCTCATTTCATTCTCTATAGTTCTATTTGATTAGCATAATGCTCCACAGTCAAGTAACCAACCCGTGCTCCATTGTTCCTCTAATCTACACACACACCATCCAAGTCAACACGGTTTACATTTTCAATTAGTTATAAGTGCTATTCTATTCTTTCTCTTTCAATCTGAATTTCTGGGCCACGGATTTTTTCAAGAATAATTAATGAATTACCATTCATTCCACATGGAACAATATGGATAATTAATCTCTACTCAATATGCTACATAATTCACAACTCCACCAGTTCTATTACTACTTCACTACTTCTCAGTAGGATTTAATACAAGGGGTTGCATCAAATTATTATATTAGGCATGTTCACAACGAAATACTAAATTCATTCAAATTATTTCTTAGCAATACTTCATGTATATTAGAGGATAGTGCCGGTGCGGGTCCTAGCAAAAAATCTCGACCGTAGCATGTGTGGCCGGTGTGGGTCGGAAAATATTAATTTGCGGGTTGTTGGTAAATAGTCAAAATGAGCTTTGTATATATGTATCTTTAGCACAAATTAACCATAGCTAAACGTAGCTAAAACGGAATTAAAAACTATGTTTTTGATTTGAATGGTTCAATTTGCGGGTTTTGTTCCGTCGGGTTCGATAATTTCGGCCCGCACTAACCTCTAGCGTATATTTTGTATCATAAGTTATTTCATTTACTTGTGACTTATTTGTATACTAAAGTATAAACATATTATAATGACTTGAGGATTTACTATACCGTAATTTTTTGCTATTAACCTGTAGACTTTAAGTAAGCATGATATTTCGGATTGAACCAATAAATCATAGGGACGTGCTAACACTTCATTTCAGTTTGCGTTGTACAACTGCATAAAACAAAGAACCAAATATCCAACCATCATCCTTCATCAATTCATCCTTCATCCATGTGTGCAACCTTCTTTATTTGTTTGACCCCACTTTCTATACAAATTATAAGTCTGACGAACACAATTTTTTACACGCAGTTGCAATACAAGTCCTACTGTCTGCATCCATGCACAGGTTTTTAAATCTTTTTCGTTGACACCCATTGCATTTGTATAGGGGAAAGTCCATTTTGATGATTCCAATCCGATACCGCAACTTCACATCTAGGCATATCAGTAGAGTATGAAATTGAAAAAATATGTTGCATAAACTACATGTAACTATTAACTATAGTTTTGTTGATATTCAGCTTTTATAATTGTGTGCTGTAAGTATTATTATATGCGGAACAATATTTGCGGCGAATGTGTTCGTTCTAAACAATCACAGTGCCTATATATTCAGCAGGGGCGACAGAAGGGGACTGCATTGGAGTAGCAAGTGTTCCCTTCGTACCCTTCAGACTTCTATTTGAATTCAAATGAGAGTGGACAAAAAATCCCCATGGGAAGCCAAACACTCATGCCATGCCTGCCTCATTTACTTATCCTTTCCTGCCCTTTTATTAATATAGTTCTCAAATACACTCAAACTACACAACTTCGATTCTAACTTATTTTCGTACAATCATATAAAATTTAAACCATAAGCAGACTTCCCAATTGCCATTGGAGTCATTTAGTTGCATTCGTATATGAAACTCTTTATAACTCGGAATTTCAAGCAGCATGATGCACGAAAGTACAAATTAATAAATGCAAACGAAGCAATTAATTACAGAAATTCGCAATCTCCTCATTAGTGTAGGTAGGTATGTAAAGTTTCTGACACATTCTGACTATAAACATTAAAGTAGATAATTTACTCTTGCTAAATACTATTGAATGACTTTACTCACCTATAGAGAGGCAGTAGGTACGATTTAGTAGGTATTCGGTGTTTAAATGAAATTTCAACACACTTGACTCAAAGTCAAAATATTTTTTGAGATTGCGAAATTAAATATTTTTATATACTCTATACAGATCGCTGTAGCACATGTCATCCTCATTGCATTCATTGCCGCATAATAATTAGTCGGACAAAATTTTCACTGACGACTCAAGAAGTTTCAGTATGATATAGTATCTGTTGCCAATGCTTTGCAAATAATAAATGCAGCTTGGTTCGCGTTCGTCACTCTTTCTGTTTGTTTTCATAAAATTAGGTTATAATACATTTAAGCACATGCACCCACTTAAAGAAAACTTATGAGGAGCCATTACGCAGAGAGGACTCACAATTACAATTATAGGGTTGTGCATTATTACCTCCAACTTTTAAGGAGTCTTGATTCTTCATCCTATATATATAATATATACAAATGATTATAAACTTCCAAACTATAGGACGATTAATATAAGACCATAAGAATAAAGTAAAAAATTGACGATGACAACAAAGACTAAAAGTAGCCGTAAAATATATAGGAGGGAGTCGGTTAACGTGGGTCTGTCGGAGAGTTGAGAGTTAGAAGAGCGTAATGTAAGTAATGTATGCAAAAGTAATAATAAAATGAAATAAGCAAATTGGAGTGTTCATCATCTCAAATAACCCGAGACGAATATTAGTTAAAGTCACGTCCGTGTCTTGCTAGGCTTCACATGAGCGAAGAGACTCAATTCTCTGCTTCAAGAGCTACCTTCTCCTAATAAGGTACTTTCCTATTAACTCGGTTATGCCGTCTGACTTGTTCAGACCGACTTCTCTCTCTCTCTTCCCGTCTAGTACTTATATAGGTACTTAATATGTAGTTTATACTAGTTTATCCCTCCAGTTTATATCTGTATAGGAGAAGTACGCAGTAGGTATGCATTATTATGTAAGACTTCAGAGAACGGTCGTGTCGTGAACCTTCGCCTTTGGTTTACGTTTGGCTTGACGCAGTTCAGGGTTAGCACAACTGCTGAGCAACGGGTAAGGAAAGGGCAACTCGAACAAAAGCAGTCACACACACACAGAATGAGAGTCTTTGAAGCGTTTCCTCCTTACAGAAATTACATTACATTGTATAATGCAATCATGAAAAGAGTAAAGAGGTTCCAAAGTCAAATCGAAGGTGCTCTGTACACTCAACATGCAATATCTTTATGTAATGCCTTCTTCAAATATAATTGCAAATCTTTTGTGTGTACTACACTCTCCGAGAGTTCTCGCGAATTGATTTTCCTCTTGCTTTTCCTATACATTCAATTTGAAGCTGAACCATTCATAAATGAAAAGGATTTTCATATTAACAAGAAGAGAAGGAGCAACCTTGGATTTCTCGATTGCATTATAAGTAGGTAGGTATTTATTCTGTAGGTAATTATAGCTGAACTCAAAGTGTTAATATATGCATAACGTGATTGAGCTATGGTTTTTATAAGTTGCCTTCTAAAGATTTATTTTTTTGAACAGGGTGGTGGGGAAAACGTGTATGCATATGAGTTGACGCCTGTTAAATCATTAGTCATTTCCAGATTGTCGGTTATGGTTGTGTCTGACTCTCGTTATAGTTAGTCGCTTGCTATTTGTTATCGTGAGGTATTACACTGGCAGTATGGTGATTGCAAGGGAAAGCAGAAGGTAGTAAGTCATTCTCTTTCAGTTCTGACTCTTAAACTGTGTGGAATCCTTTTCTCATGTAATAGGGATGCTTCATCATCCCATTGAAAGATTTCTGAATCCTCATCCGCACAGTGGATTTCTTATATAGGTATAGAAAGCATCAGCAACGAAAGGTGTACACGTTTCTATACGTCCATAAAACCCCAAAACCACACACAATGTGCACGGATCATTTAACTCGAGCCTTTGTAAGTATATTATATGAATAAACCATTGAGAGTCAAAAAACCAATCGAAGTCACTACTATCACCATCACACTGCATAAGCAGCACTTGGTACTATAATACCTACTTAATACCTACCTACAGACACACGGCTATATTCAATTATTATAAAAATATTCATATAAAGTACATAAACGGAGAGTAGGTAGAGATTTTCGAGATTTATAGGAAAGCAGAAGAGATGAAACGCCCAATAAGCGCTCGGTCGTAACTGTAATGATAATAACATATCTAAATCTCTGTGGCACTCCACCTATTTTCAACTCTTTTCCTACTCAGTCGTGTTCTATCAACGATCATTTAACAATGCAATGCCCTACTACTTTCAGTAATCTAATGATTCACCTGTGATATATGCCCAGTCGTTTACATCCATTAAACTCGCAGGACTTCCATCGGCGGAGTTGTACAACCGTGCAGATGAGACTCATTGGCTCTTACTGTTTAAACATTATCCCTCTCTGTCTCTATATAACTGCAATTGTTCTCATGATACCCTTATGGCTATAATAATACGATCTTTCAACACTGTATAGCAAGGAACCAAAGAAAATTCGATATAAACATTATGCAATGTGCAAGGGGAATATTAAGACGCAGCAAATGGTTTCGTAAATGCCTTAAGAAGTTGAACAATAGCAGATTCTTTTCTATTCATGCCCATTTACGGACTGAAGAGCATAGGAAATTCTCTTCGTGATACTTTGCATCGGCTTTTAAATTGGAACACCACATTCTCATATCACTCACACGCTGACAACAATTTCCCTTGTAAAAGTCACACAGAGCTAATTTATTTGTGCTTTGGTAAATGTCTGGTCATTGCTGATACAGTGGCAATACGTGTCTGCTGTAAATCTGCAGAAGGGACGTTCAGTTTTATAACGTCTCTGTGAGCGTCCAGTTGATCAAAGTCATGAGTCTGATCATCCCGACGAATTGAGCGAGAAAATCCCAAAAAAAAGTTCAATGAGCTCGCGAGCAGCGATTTGGTTGTTATGTAACGTCAGTTGTGAATGTATTCCATGGTTTGAAGACAGAACTCTGGACAACTGGATTCATTACCAAGTGCCTCCGTTCGAGTGTTCACGTCTGTCGAATGGTTTGTTGACCAAGAGTTATGCAGCGTATAAAACTACAAGTAGCCATAAAGTAGGAGGCGCTTCGACAATGAATTTTCCTTTGGCTTGAATTTAAGCGTAACTCTGAAATGAACTGGAATTGGCTGCCCACGCAAAACGCTTGCAATGCTCAAGATAAGAAAGATTAAATAAAAAAGGATCATTGTGTTATTCTCGTTGTGACCTACCACGAACTCAGTCCACTCTATACAAACTATGTACTACTATGGAGGTACTATTGATACTTTGCAATAATAATCTTCAACTGTGAAATGTTTTACGAAAACATTCCACATGCAGGTAGAAAGTACTTGAAAGTAGGCAGACACAGCAGTGGTGGGTTGGTATAAGGTTGGCACATGGCATAACATTACTAATATACCAGTAAAACCGACCATATAAACGAATTTGAATTACATTAGCAGATTTATATGAATGTAAGTGAATATAACATTATATAAGTATACTTGAAGATCTTCGATGGAAGGTTGTTTATAAAAAATCCGGTTTAGCTTCAAGTCCCATTAGTCATACAACTTAGTAGAAGAATGGAAACAACAGAAAGGTATCTGGGTATGTGTAATTAGCCAAGTTGAGCAGGGAATGGGTAGGAGCTGTCCTGTCAAAACTAGGAAAAGGTAATGGAGTCACATATCACAGCTCGTCCGAACATAAAATGACCTGACGTGAAATGCTCCACCACTAATTTCCATTAATATGCCCGTATGAAGATTAAACATGCAGCAATGACTCACTTGCCACGACTGTGGTAGAGAAACGAAAGTAAAAAATCTGAAAATCCCTCTCGCGGTAGAATAATATTGACATTGCATTAACATCCAGTAAAGGCTACCTCTATGTAAACTACCCACTTATGGCACTTCTACTACGCGTTGTGTATGTAAAGTGTAAGTACAGTAAGTGAAGTACAAGTATGAGGTTGAGAGAGTTGAAAAAACGATAAGTTCAATAAATGCTGCAAGCTTACAAAGCTTTTAGTTTTGACTAGGTGTACTTTGTATAAGTAGGTGAGACTAAGAGAGTAGGTAGGTAGGTGCAGGGGAAATGTCATGTCATGTAGCCATATACCAAGAAAAACTGTTGTGTGGTAAGCATTACTTGTGAAACGACACTCTTCTGCCTTACATACATTACATCTACATATGAAATGCACAAAAAACTCAGGACTGAATTGAAAAGAGGAGAGCACCCACACACAAAATACCTGAAAGATTAACAGCCTCTGCGTAGATTTGTTGTTCCTGTCGTCCTGATGATATTCGAACTACAAAAAATCTCTACTAACTATGTAAATCCACTCTCTACATCATTTGTACACTTACCATTTCGTTAACTTTAACATTACATTAAGGAAAAGCAATAATTTATTCCGGCAGACAGTAGTCAACGGATAAAAGTTTGAACTGAAATCAAATACTACATTTGTTTGACGTCAAGTGAACCAATGTGATTTAATTCCTGTGTAATGAATCGCTTGCATACACAGATTCTTTATCACGTCTATGTGTGTGTGTAATTTGATAATTTGTTTTTGGTAATTCAACTGTGAGGAAATAATGAAATAAAATGTTATCCTGGAGATTTTATTTGGATTCTTTCAAGCTCAGTGGGAACTTTACGTCAGAACTTGTCAATTTGTATTAGTTCAAATGATGTCATGTGAAACTGAATCAGGCAAATCAAAATCCTGCTAGCAGATGGATTATATTCATGTCAGTCTTCTGCATCTCTGAACAAACTGAACATACCATGAATACCACAACCATAGAACCAACGCAACGCAATACAAACATCTCTTCTACTGCAATTCTCTCTCTCTGCCTTTGCTTACAAATACAAATCAATTCAGAAATCCATGCTAGTCTTTTATCTATTTTTAAATACATTCTTGTTATAATGCATGCATGAATACAAAATAAATTAAAATAATTGTAAGTAATAATATTGACGAAGCGATTGAGTGTGTGCATTTCTATGTAAGTGTACATATAAATCATATTACTTATATTATATTAGAGTTATAAGTACGGATATAGGTATGCCCCTTCTGTAAAGAGCAAATAAAAAGTTCCTGTCATTTATTAGATTAATACATCAGAAAGTTAATTTGAAAAGCAATGACAAGATAATGTATACGCAAACACATCCCAGCTTGAGTTAGATGTTTGCAAAGGTATCAAGTATCCATCCTGTGTGATAGGAGGATTATTTTACTGGAATGTATTATTATGGTCTGTGTACATAAGAAAAACACACAACACAACGATTTAATTAGCATGAATTAAATAAATCCTACAGTACAAATGTCGATGAGGTACCTGCAACTATAAACTCGTATATGTAACACTGCAACAATACAGACTTGAAGAAACAAACATTTTAACTAACATCTCTTATGTGTAGAAGTATTAAATAATTATAGTTCGCATTTATTTTCTCAGTAGTAACCCGAATAAGAAGCTTGTGTAAATAACCTGTCTGTCTAGTAGGTGGTAGTGATAATATCTTATCTGTATCATTTACCAGAATTCCTACACGTATTATTACACTCTTCTCATATTATATTCCTATCTAACAATAAAATTAACACTTTATCATAAAAAAGCATTCATCATGCAAAAAAGTGTTAACTTAAAAATATATTTTTCTCAAGAATGTTTTAATTTGTTTTGAACCCGAGAAGTTGCTTAAATAAAGTTAATAATAAAGCTAGATGAATTCGTGTGAGATTCCCATTCACAGCAGTATTCTCATATTTAACTATTATCTCTATAACGTGTACCACCACCCAGGATGAATTCCACCAGGCAATAGTTATAAATACAAAATAACAAACAGAGTTACATATAATCCTCTCGTGTACTAAGTATAACGTGCTGCTAAATGAGAAGACTAAATGAAAATCCCCGCGAGGTAATTAGACGGCCATCAACTACTTGCAGTTACATGAGCTTTTCTCCAGTCAGCTAAGCCTATCCAGCTTTGCAAATAACTCACTCGCTTTCTCTCGCCTTGTCCCTTATATATAGTACTTATACTTATACAACTTATATACAAACACTATATTTATAACAGCACGTTTATAACACAGTACCATCCGCATTCTACTACCACAACTAACTACACAAACTTTACTTACGTTAGACCATCACCGAATTCTAGTTCTATACTTTGCACCAGTACGCTAACAATAAGTATCATCTATACTATACAGAATGAACACCGGGAACTAAAATACGTGAAAACGAAGCGAGAGAAGAGGATAACACAATTGAGAGCCATATACAGTAGAAGGAAGTGTATGGGCAACTAGTATACGTATAAATACATATATTATATACACAAAGCCACACAATGCAGTTGGAAAGCGAGAACAGGGGGAACGAAGAGTAGAGAGACCGGAGACTGTGTGTAAAATCCAAAATTCATTTCATGGTTGTCCTACCTTTGACTAAAATGAAGATTCACTAATATCAGTGCAGTAGTTTAACTTGCAGTACTTACAGATACTTTGCACTATCTTTAAAAGTTGCTAGACATTCTCTATGATCTCACAGTACGCGTAATTTTGTTTTCTTCTTCTTTATATCACATCAATTCACATCACATTATCTTAACGTTACGGAGCCAACTACTCACTGCACATCGCGAGTACCTAGTCTGCGATATTATTATTACTCCTATTAGCATTACTATAACTATTAGCTCCATTTTCCAGAAAACGATCCTTGTCTGTGCTTTCACAGTTTACTTTATTCCGTACCGTACCTAGTATCCTTGTAGGTACTCTATTTTCTTCTGAAGTCAGCAAAATTAAATATGTCTACAAGAACTTAAGGTACCTTTCCCGGAAAACGAAATTAAATTTTGCTAAATACCAAAGAGGCAAACAGAATTTACTTAGTGGAAATGTGTGACGAATTTCTTTGTGACATTGCGACAATTAATGGAGGTTTCATAACATACAATTAGTTGCTCCTTTAATGAGTAATTCATAAGGAAAGCATTTTGGGTACATACACATGTGTATAAATACATACAACAGTAGTTTCATTTATAATTACACACAAGTTGTGTTTTCATAAAGGATTTATCTGTGCCATATGTAGTTATTACATACCTACTACTGTGTACAGAAAATGAATGGATGTCTCTACACGAACGTATGTTGATAT
This sequence comes from Pogonognathellus flavescens, assembly GCA_019776165.1. Classification (NCBI taxonomy): domain Eukaryota; kingdom Metazoa; phylum Arthropoda; class Collembola; order Entomobryomorpha; family Tomoceridae; genus Pogonognathellus; species Pogonognathellus flavescens. The sequence continues at coordinate 28,653 of JABASD010001068.1, read as the reverse complement.
AAGCAAAGGAGAGTGGGTTGTATTGAGAAACTGTAATTTTCATTCGTCATAATAATCGTATCGCAATCAAAATATCACATCAAGAGAGCTCATTGTCAGTTGAGTTAACCAAAGCAAGTTCTCTCGACTTGAAAAGACTTTGCGATGAGATGGAGTGGAAATAATATGCTGAGAGTGGATTCATTTTCCTTTGGTTTCAACTGTAACATTTATCTGTATCTGTATGCAAGGAGCTAAACAAAGCAGGCGGGATGGTAGACCCGATTCGGATACGAACTGAATACGAATAGCCACAATAATGTGATCGATTGTGATGTGACTGTTCTATTTCCAATGCTCACATGTAGAACACGTACATAGCACGTACAGAAATATTCAAGATACAAGCGACGACGAGAGAAATGCGGCTAAATAAAGAGACTAGCAAATATTTACGTAGGCATACACCACCACTACTCTCAGAACGCTAACATTGTTCCTATTATTATTCCATTCTTCTCAATTCTCATATCCTACGTTATGTCTCTATGTGTTTCTGTCGGCAATGTTCCTGGTGCTCCTACTGGTATTCCATGGTAAATGCATACGTAATTACATGTTACAAAGCTTTAAGCCTTCTTCTCATCGTCAACTCGTATTGGATTTGTTACTTTACCCGCTCACTTGGTTTTGGTTTCGTTTGCTTAGCAATAGAGGAATGGATAGCCATGAACCTTCTAATTAAAGCAACCACAGGGCTCTAATTACACATGCCAACGCGCTCCCAATGCAACGGCAAATACATGTCCATTTAATGTTTACGTATCCATTCCTCCTCTCTCTCTGTCTCTCTTCCTTACAACGTTACTACTAACCAACTTTAAGCCAAATCCTGTAATGTTTTAACTGAATCGTCCGAATACTTATTATACTCTTCACTCTCTTTCTGTTTTAGAACTCTCACTCCTATTCTCCGTCTGACAAGACAAGGACGACTTTTCATTGTATCAAAGTCCAAAGGAAATGTAATAATGGAATCCAATGCTTTGGTAATCTAACTGAGGTCTGCCCGAGTGGTATTATTTTATATGGAGACTACCTTACTACCTTATGTTGTAATGTGCTCCTCTTGTGCTCACGCATACAAGTACATTGCATATAAAATGTATATATAACATGTAGATGTTTTAACCCAACATATATATCCCTCCCCCTTCAACTGGATCATTTATAAAATTCGAATGCCAGGGGAAATGTAATCGTAAGGTAAACCCAAGTTGAAACTATTCACCAAAATACTGAGCAGAGAATTCTGTTCTCTCTCTGTCTGTTGTGCATAGCAGGAGTGTGTCTAGGATTTGCCTTGAGTTGACTTACATTGTTCTGTGGAGACTACCAATGTAATTCCATAAAGTTTGACTGTGCGAGAACAAAGCTGAGCATTTAAAGTTGAGCCAGAAAGAGAGATCTACCTGACTCTTTGCGCCCATAATACGATGTTCCTCTGCTAAATGTATATATGTGCATATATGCATATATCTACGTGCATATATGAAAATATACCTATGTGCATATATGAATATATAGCCATGTGATGGCATTGGAACTAAACGACTGTTCCAGTTTACTGTATATTACAGTTATAGTACCAAAATGCGTCCATACTGATTCTATAAGTGCACTTATATTACCATGTTTTGACTTCTGGGCCACTAGTACATAGAAATAGACGAAATAGAACGTGGATCCATTTCCGTAGATAAGGGAAAGAACCCTCAATCTCTTCTGACTCGCTTCACTTTGTTTTGTATTGTTTTGTTGCTTCAGTTGCTTGGACGTCAACGTCCTGCCGGGATTTTTATCTTTATGGCCTTTTATTTAGCACTTAATTCTCTTTTCTAATCTAACAGACGATATGGACTCGCTAAGGTAACCCAAACAGAAATATGAACCCTCACGAAGCTTAGCCACCTACACAGAACCAATTTTTCAAGCGTCTCAGGGAAATATTCTTGATGATGGTAGTGACACATGGCAGAGACATAATGTCACAATTATGATAGATAGAAAGCAAAATAATCACGTTACCACATACCTTACGCAATAATAAGCATACGGGAAATGTCTTCTTTGTGTTACAGCTACTATGGATAAGATACGAATGCTGTTCTACTAACGATAAGTAAGGCTTATATGGCACAATGAAATAATGCTACACTAAGCTAACTCAATTCAACTCAATTTTCCAGGAAAAAATCGGAGAGGAGGAAAAGAATTAGATGTTGCTGAGATAAATTGCTTGTGCTTTATTTTCCTGTTATATTCGCTCAGCTATAGTATGGTCGTTCGTTTTTGGCGAAGCTCTGCTGCTAACAAGTTCGGAATCGGCTGAGTGTGAATCGTTTGGATAAGTATATACAGGAACTTTGCACGACAGAGAGTTTGGACGAGGTGTGTGGCTATAAGTATATAAGTATATGTGTATGGGAGACAGCTATATAGGGAACTCTTCTCTGCAGTCTTGTTTAGAAGGATATTTATGTGTAAGGTAAGCTCGGTTGGTTCTTGAGGTAAGAAATAGCAGCATGGGGTAAAGAGTACAGATACATCATAGCCATAGATTCACATTGTACATTACAGTAACTATTACGACGGGAAGGATCACATGTACGTCTTCTATTTCTGTGTACTTACTATTATTATAGCAGCAGTAAGGAATAATAGAGGCAATATGTATTTCATTTTGCTTGTGAAAGCATGAAGTCTCCGAATAGGGAAGTACAGAAGACGATGGCACATTCCTCTGTTGCTATATTTACTATAAATCTACAGCTTGCACAGCAAAAGACACCAATGGAATGGTCTCCGTCATACAGAACGAGGAGAAGCAGTACACAAACATAGCGCAGCGTAGAATCTTAAACGTGGTCTAAGTCTAACTCGCCGTGTCGTATCATAACAGAAAATCCAACATTTCACATTTCATGAGAAATGCATGAGAAAGCAACCGAGCTCGAAAGAGCTACCATAGTATTATATTCATATAGTACCATGCTAGGCAAAACGAAAATTTTTTGACAAAGGCAACACACAAAACACTCATCTTTACCTCATGTCCTTCTTAGACTTCCTTTCGACTTTCACAGAATTCACTTTCTTTCCACATGGAAATATGCTCTTTGTACGTGACTATTTGGGCTACGACTAGAATGACTAAACTCACACAATACAATTCAGTCGAATATTTAAGTAAGTCAAGCTAACGTCATTTCAGATGACGAGAGGAACTTAAATTTTCTATAAAGCAATCATGCCTTTGGCCGTAGTAAGGCAATGTGGTAATATTTGTAGTGCTGTGTTCCTAAATCGAATTGTTTAACAAAATGGGGTGTACTGTGTTTTGTGCCTACTCTATACATTATACACATTAAACAATGCACTAAGAAAATAGTTTCTGTGTTAGTATTGCAGGCAAGTAGAGTAGAACTTGGTTCAATCACATTTTACTCAATTTTCCTTTCCTGGTTAACTTGTAAAACTTAATAACGGAACTCTACACAAAGACAACCTAACTAATCGAATTTTATGACTCAAAGCAAAACTAACTGAGTTAACTTGTCTTTTGACTTCATGCAGTCTGTATACAGGATATGGAAAATGGAAATGAAATAAGACATGCTTTCATGAACATCGTAAATAGTAAATTCTAACTTGACTATAAATACTCCTCATCCTAATACACTTCCTACATTACCCTTCCATCTCTAACGAATTCAAGCAAAATAATTAGCCTCTTCTATGCAGAATAAAGCGAATGAATGTAAAAAGCCCACTTAATTGTATACAATTATCTTTTACGTGTACTATATTAATATGGGCTTTGAAAAACTCTTACCTTTCTTATACAGCTTTCCAACTGCGACGTGAATTGAAATTTCCAGGGAGCTCAATTTAATTTCTACTGCGAAACCAACGTTCTTGTGTAAAATATTGCTTCTGAGATTCAGTAATTGGTAATTATGGATATTTCACACAAAAGTTATTAGCAGGAGCAGTCAGATGCTTACAAGAAGAGTGTTGTTATTCTTCAACCACGAAAAGAAAACGCACGTGCTACAAACAATACACGATTTTCGTATGTAAAACCTCTACAGTCAAAAGCCGGTTTGCCACCAGGAACTACAACAAAGTATGTGAACTCTGATTCAATATTGAACATGTGCGTAGTTGTAGCAGTAGTAAAGTAACAATTTAGTTCCTTGTAAAAGTAGTAACCGCTAAGTCACTTACAAAAAGCGGAAGAGTTTTTCACCTGTTTTTTCTCTTCGAGTCTTCCCAAAGTTCACGATTTTAGTTTTTCATAGACTTATAGTAAGTAGAAATTAGTTTGTAAATATATTTCAGCTTTCCTCACAAGTATTATTACTATTTATGACTTGTCAATGGATTCAGTACTTGTAAAACAGGCACAAAAAAGTGAAGTGTATGTTTGTGACGTATCGCTTAATAATATATATGAGATTGACAGATGAGACGGTAAAAGACGATGAAGATGTTGATGAGGTTGTATTTATCGGTTTGCTTTAGATGTTGAGTGACGGACACGAGTAACGTCGTTTTAGTAGAAGAAGTAAGTGAGTGCAGTAGTGTTTGGTGTTCTACTTGAATTTGCTGATTGTGTACGGAAGATAGGGATGCTGCGGATCTCTTGCTCGTCTGCAGTGCTCTATGTTGAATTCGTGGAGTACGATGAACAACTGAGGCTGGAGGGCAAGGAGGGTGCTCTCTAAAAGCCCTGCTTTGCTTTCCTCTTCTTCTCTTTTACTCTTCTTCTTCTCTTGCCTCGAATAATATTCTCTGCCTGTATATTTCCCTCTCTCACTCGCTCAGCCAAAGCTTAGTAGTAGTAGTAGAACTTGTTCGTCCTCCGACTCTCTATGTGCCACAGTACTCTCTGACGATGAATGCATGCCATGTAAATGGAAAAGAGAGACTTTTTGTGTGTGTATGTGTGTAGTAGTAGCAGCAGTGGTAGTAGTAGTACGTAGAGAGTGGTGGTGGTGTGTGGTGGTAAGTGTATAGTGTTTAGTTCAAGACAACCAACACTACGGAGATTCACTGCTGTGTTGAGGAGTGAGACCGAAATGCAAGGCACGGCAGCAGCAACGAGGATTTCTATATTGTAAAGGAAAGAGACTGTCGTCGACGACTCGACTCGGAATCAGGCAGAGCGCAGTGCCGGGTTATTCCATCCTTTTAAGCTTTTACACACTTTCCTATTCCACATTGGGCTGCTCTCGAGTGTTCGACTTGGAGTTTCACTCACACAACAGAACTTTTCAACTCAAGTGGCAGGCAAGGCAGGGAAAGAATAGAATGTTTCCTATATAACGCTAGGGCTTCTTTCCTCATGAAATAGTAGAACTACCATGGTCACAGATGTGATCATCATGCTGCGACTACTCCTGTTGGGAAAGTCTAACTAACGATAAGCAAAGTAGGAAGATTCATCTTGGTCCATATTATAATGCTCCTCTACTACTTATATATATTCCTACAGAGCTACATAGTATTCCTATGTACAACTTGGTTTTATCAGTACCTATACATTCTACATGGACCTGTATAGTTGTATACATAACAACAGAACACGCAGTGTACGCACTCCAAGTGGTAAAATGGCTATACTTTACATAACTAGTAATTTCTTTTCTTCTTTGCAAGGGCCATAGTGTACTTTTGTATGTAGTACTGGTAAAATATTATGAACAGTTCGATTATTGAATACTTTTCCCTTTTTTGCATTACTTTTTATGTTGGTTACATTTGAACTGGTAATGGTATTGCATATTGCTCAGAATTGTGCAATATGATAGAGGAGTGTCAAAAATACTTGAGTGACACTGTCACTTCTTGTCTCTTATCATGGCTTGTAATTTCTTCGGTATTCTCTATACACTCTGTGCTCTAGTTGTATTTTCAAAGCGCTTTTAGAAGATGAAAACGGTGTAGGATGTAAGTACAAGAATGTGTAATGTTATGTCATGTATGAGCACACTCTTTGTGTAAATGTGCTTTAGAGTTGGAGACTTGGAGGTAGTTCTTTGTTAACAACAACTCCAGTTATCGTTGTAGCTATGTACATGTGCATATATTGTGGAAGTAGCAGTAACGTTGTATAGTAGATGTATTGTACGTAGTTAGTCATTTGTTTCGTGTATATACTATGTACTCAGAGTATTAGAACGTGAGAAGAGATTCCCTTAGCTGTTTCCTCTGAAAGAGCTCAACTTAACCGAACTCGGAGAGTTTCTCTACCCGAGAACGAGCGAACCGAAGAGAACCGACAACCCCGACAGATCACTTTAGTTCGTGCCCATAATGCTATTCAATGTTCTTCTCTCTATGACTATGTTATACTTTTACACATTCCTAGTCCTATACCCTTACCCTTATTCGCATCTCCTACGAGAGGAGTGTGTGTGTCCACATTGTAAAATACACTTACACAACGGTACTTACAAACAGCAGTACTAGTGTGACGCGAATTTAGTATCTTCTTCTGGCTAAGGATTTGCTATCACAGATAATCTCAACTTTGTTTTCCTTACTATGTGGCTATACATTTACCTATTTTACATTCCATTGAATAGAACAAGATGCAGGCTTGGCTTATATTTGCATACATGATATTGCCTTGCTCTAGTAGCTCATAGACTTTATAATATGACAGGGAAGTTGAAAGAGGCGTAGGTGTAGGAATGACAATGTCAGTTGCCACAATTTCATATTCATACTCCTACAACATTATTAAGACAAATCATTTTCACAAGAAGGATCTTAAGACGTAAGTGTACAGTAGATGCTATGATGACCTTTAGTTGTGGAAGCATATCCTTAATTATTACATTACATAATGGCTTGATAAACTTCTCTCTAGAAATTCTCGTCTACTACTACTACTAATTCTAAGTGAGTCCCGATCTCGACAACTTCAATTCACTCACCACTAGCACCTCATTTCCTGAGTGGTATGAGTTCAAGTCAAACTGCCTCTTTCCCATGCACCAAACATGTTCTCCTAATGTAATTTCCTTGAATCAGCTGCAAACCATATCACATGCATTGTCGGCGACTGTGTCTTCTTTTTCTTTTCGGCTTAACTTGAACTCAGCAGAGAGTTCACTTTTCTTCACATAGAAAAGAAGATATAGCTTTCCATGATGCATCCAGAAGGGCAATTCACATAATTTACTGTATAAAGAAAAGTAGGGCTATATACAATAAAATAAGTTTGGAATAATAAAATAAAGAAGAAGTAAAAGATTAAACATGAGTTTTAATCTTTTACCTACATGAGTTTCTATACTGTACAATAAAGCAAGTATATAACTGTTCAGGAACTGTATGCGTATGTAATTACACTAAATATTTACGTATTGTTTCTTTGTACTAAACACTTTATGTAAGTACATAATATGTAAAATATCTTGCTATGGCTATAATATTGTTTCATATACACATTTAACACATCTACTGTGTCAAAATTGCTTATTTTGTGCATTACTACAAATAATTGTATATTAAATTACCTGCATGGTGAATTATTATAAGATAATAAATAAATATTAGAAATTAGCCAGGTGGATGTAGTAGGTACACATAAACCAAAAACGTTATTATCTGTATTTCCTTTCATGAACATTTGCAATGCAGAATACAAAGGTAGACTGACATGAATACAGCTAATTTAGTGATACATTTATAGAGAAGGGGAGTTTGGAGTCAATTCCCTCGTTACAGAGCAGATCTGTGTGTATAGGAGAAAAGAATACGAATAACAAGTGCAATTGGATTCGTATCGTGGAAAAGGAAGTGTGCATACAGAGGATAACAAACGGACCCAATGTTTCTTTTTCCCTGAAATGTAGTGTGGGTAGGGTACCTTAGATTTTCCAGTTGGCAATAAGATCGATGCGCCAAAAGTATCACAGATGTAAAACAAAACAAATTGTATCTATAATAAGCAAAATCACAGGCACTCAGAACGGAAAGGATACTGTTACTGCCATACATACAATACACCAACACCTAATGCATAACCTGTCTCACACAAAGACAAAACAATGGAATAGAATCTGAAATAGTAAGTAGCTTGCTTCCATTGTGTCATCTAAATTACATAGATACCCGTATAACCCCTATCTGTCTTTCCGACTTTCAAAGAACAGAATCTGAGAAAGCCAAACACAATAACAATAACTATAGCAGTCGTAGTAAGTAGTTACACATATATCATGTATCTATAATTCCTCTTATAGGTAAAGGCATAGAAAAATATGTGTAGTATTTTTGGTGGTATGGATATGGAAGAATGGAGTTATAAGGCTGTGGAAGTGTTGTTTAGTGTTTTGTGATACGTGAGATAAGATCGGGAAGTGAGAAAGTGTTTTGGTTGTTGTGCTCTGCGCAGGTTAATATTTCATCTGATCCTTTTCTTCTTTTCCTTGCCGAGCTCATCTTCCTGTCAAATTACATCAGAGAAGAATAACTTAGTGGTCGTCTCGTTGCAAGTTTTGAATCAACAGCTCAGCCCACATTCATCTATCCACAAGCAGAAGAGTGTCATGTCAACCCTTTCATTCTCTTCTCCTTAAACTCTTCTCTGGAATCTGATAGGCAACATTCATAATGCACACCAAAAACAAATGTTATACTAATCCCTATATACAGATAGTTATTTTTCGGTGTCTTCTCCCTGTTTATAATCTGAGGAACCAACTACTATTATTAGCAAGGGAAATGCCTTTACTAATGTATATGTTTTATAAAATAATGAGAGAGAATGAAGGTGCCTAACCGTCATTATCATCATCCTCTGTGTTCTTTGCAGCAATTTCTTGTGAAGTTGGATGATCTCCCTTGTATCTTATGATTCTTCTGCATTAGTAATTGTTCAACCTACATGGATTTGTCCCACACACTCGGTGTGTGCTGTAGAAGCATGTTTATAATAAGAATATAATGATTTATAATGCATAATGTGTCATCGTGTGCCGTATAAAATGTATGGTAGACACTCAGGGCGTGAAAGTTTGGTCAAACTATTTGTGTGTTCTCAGAGTAGTAGGTAGAGCGAGAGAGTCATTTATATTTATGTACTCCTTTGCTTGACTTTTCCATTCCAGTGTCGCTCATCTCTCAACTTTTAGAAGACAATGAACTTGCCTTGCCATTCCTTATTTATAGTATTACGAATTATTATAATTATATAGCGTACCGTATAAATACTAAGGCTATGTCTTATAATATAATTGTGCAAACTTATCTTTTCACGCTGGGCTTTGTGTTTCTTAACTTTAACTTCATCTTCATAACAATACAAAAATATTATTAGCTTTGCTACATTAGCTCTCTCTCAGTTTGGATGAGTTATTCAAGTGTTTGTTGTCTTCTCGTCGTTTCATCTCCGCCTTGCCAATCCTTGTGTGTGTGTGGAGTGTGATATGACAATAATATTGTTATATGAGTGGAATGAGTTAGCTACGTTTTGTACAAGTCTGTATATATAGAGATTCGATCTGCTCACTTGTGCTTCTATATGGCCAACTCAACAGGAATATGCGACACTTTCCTCTTTCTGTCTCTCTCGTCTTCTTCTTCTCTCACTCTCCCACCAACTTAACTTTACACCAATATAATTCAGCTTAGTTTAGCTTAGTAGGCGGATTGGCTGAGCTGCTAGAAGACTTTACACATACGTACCACATGGACAGCAAAATGAAGCAAGCAAGAAGCATCCTCTCTCTCTCTCTTCTTGCTTTTCTACTCAATTCAACTGCCGAGTCGAGTCACATTCAAACTCAAGGCGAGAAACGGAAAGGAAAGGCAAAGAAAAACCGAAAATCGATCTCTTCTCGCCTTTCGTCGTCCTATATGCCACTAAATACAACTGCGTGATCTCAAGTTATGCACTCAAACTAAACTGACTCAAAGATGCAATACACAGTAACACTACTACAACTGCTACAGTTAGTACCTACTCTGGCTATACGACCCCTCTGTACAAAACGACTTTTATATACAGTGGGCTACCAACACCAACCACCTACAGAAACTTACAAAGTTCAAAGCACAAGGTACATTCCACATTGGGACGTGTTACACCTATATGCATTTGTTAAACTTATATAACACATGGTAAACTTTAAACTGTAAATACCTAAGAAATGAAGTGGTATATATTAGTAGTAGGTATTGCTTTATTGTGTTACTGAATATACATACCTTTTGGAAACTTCATTTAAAAGTAGCTGTTGAGTCACTCATTGTCAATGTCAAATCTCCTTAGGTGTATATAAGAATAGCTTTGTGCATGGCACTCGTATTTTATCGAGTCTATGAGAGGAGAGAGCTATTTAGTAAAAGTCGTATCACTCTACGAATGGATGCAAATCCTACAGAAGGTCTTTATTTAAGATTTCCATACCCAGTGGTCCTGAGTGTGAGTTTAGTATGAACTTGTTTATATATCAAGGGGCATATAAAAGGCCACCACCACCGTATGATACAACAGAGTGGGGTAGAAGCATTATACCTACTAAAAACCATAGGAAGAGTTTTCTCCAGGGAGAAACTACCACCACTACACATCTCGTCTACTTACAACCAACCTATGCACTTTTATAATGCGCTATTGGCTACAAAACAGATTCGACTATTTCTATACACAGGGAGGAGAAATATTATATACCTTTAGTATCTGCATCACGATCTTATAAAATAAAAGACATTACATTGCAATACAATCCACATGGACGATATAGAGGTGAATTTAGTAGTTGAGTCTGTCGAAGAGAATAAAAAGTCATCGGTATACATTACAGTCACGACGGCAGGGCAGGATGGGATGACGATGACTATCTGTGTACGAACGAACCGAGGAGGAATCCTTTACCTTTATACACTACGGCAAATACTTACAAGGGACATATTGCATTTGTGCTTTGCTTTCTTTGCGCACTGCATCTTTACTGATCTACTACTGCCTGGGACTATGAGACTGGGTTGAGTTTGAGTGTGTGTAGGTACACAAGTGCAACTACAGTCAGTTCTGTTTCTTGTCTTGTCATTGTGTGCAGAAAGAGTGTATGGGAATATCTGTACTGTGACTTTTGTGTGTACGGCAGAGTTTTGTTATGAAAAAAGTAAATGCGAAAGAAAGGGGAAAGAAGAATAGCTTTCTTTTTAGCAGCATTTTCCTCTCTCCCTTGTAATAATGCTGCTGGGTGGGTTTTGTTAGTCTGGTCATGATGGAACTCTTGCAAGTTGAACTCAACCCAATAAAGATATTAGTCTTTTTCGACAGCTTCTCCGCTCAACTTGAAAGAAACGCGGCTAAATAGATTGTACACTGACTCTATAGACTTTATACTTTACGACTATACGCTTTCTTTGTTCCTTGCTTTATGTTGTGGCCATCCCATTTTGCAATTTGGGTACTTCAGACGAATTGAAAAAACCTTTTGCAAAAGTTAAAGTATATTTCCTTCCATTACAATCGACATGGTGCCCGTTCTTACAAAATAACTAAATGGACGGTTTATATTAATCAAATTGTACTAAACTACGAACTATTTTTCATTGTACAACTGTACCTATAAGTTAAATGATGCGACTTTCAATTCTATTCGACTATTGTAGTATTTTCTCTCTATACATTATAGAAGTTCAGGTACGTATATATAGATAGTACCTATACTCGTGTGTGTACTTTTTGTGAAATACTGGAAAACCATCATTTAGTAATTGCGTACTAAATGAATAATGGGCAACACAAACAACTTCTAAGCCTTCACAAATCAAGGATGGAGAATGTTAAGTCAAGAACAAGATAAATAATATCTGTAGGTACATTTAATTAAACAGGATAACATTACAAAGAAAAAAGAGTGAAAGAATAATACCACATTTCCTTAAATTAGAGTTTCAAGTAGTTAGTAGACTTATATTTTTTTCCCGACTAATATATGCGATATAAGTAGAGTGCATTTTTCATCTAGTTATTAAGACAGACGGGGAAAGCGACAGTGTCATCCTAAATGTGGTAGGTAGTAGGTATTCGTCTGTTTGAGTAATGCAAGCCATTCATTCTGAGTATGCATTGTTTGAAGGGCTGGGGAAAGTATAGTTGAAGTTGTATAATAAGGGAACTTAAGAAGTGAACTTGTTTGTAAATAGTTGCAGTGGAGAGCTTAAGTTGACGTAGTTCGTGCAGAAATACGTCTACCGTCTTCGGTGCGGTTGAAAGAGACATGGTGACAATAACTAAGAGAGTCGCATCCGATCCACGTTGACGCTTTCCCTTGAAACTTTCTGCACAGATCTCCAGTCTAACTTACACGTATTTTTATATACATTTGTCTACGTGCTAGCTTGTCCCCTTATATATCACCATCTAACAAGCTTGTCCATGTCTATCCGATGTCGACCATTTGGAACAGAGCGAAGCGGAGAAAGCTTCGTATCATATATCTTGACTTGAGAAATTGGAAGGCGCATCGGTCGACGTTGCATAACCGCCTCTTTCCTCCTCTCACTTCATATTTTTACTCAATTCTCACATTTATTCATGGTGCAGTCACTCTCCCCACACTCTTCAACAGCTTTCCTAATTCATATATTCCTCAATTGCTAGTAAACTGTCTAGACTTCCCTCAAAACAAGACATACGTTTATACACTGGTCTACATTTTCCCCCAACACATACTATCTTCCATGATTGTAGTCATCCTTAAAGTTGTTCAGTTAACAGAGGCTATAGTGAACCTTACTGTCACTGGGCACTGGTAATTAAAGGTAACAGTCTAATTGCCAACAGAAATAAACCGGTTAAACACCCGCTACTTACTGTACACTTGGGAATAATCATTTTGATGCAGACCGGTTACAATATCAAAACAGTAAAAAATCGCGGATGATCTGTATCGCAATATAATTCTGACGACAAAAATTAATATTCATACTTAATGGAATATTATACCATACACAGGTTAGTAGATTTATAAATCTCATATAGGTACATGTAGAAAGTAGACACATAAATGTCGTTTTCGTCCATACCAGTAGTTATCAAAAACATAACAGTTTAGTAACAAAATAGTGAAACAAATACAAACTATATAAGTGTGTCCTTTTATGTACTTAACAATGACTAATGACTAAACAGCCCATTATAGAGCACCACACCCTAATGCGCTCATCGCTTACCAAATGCCAATCTTATGTGACAGGTGTAGAGAAAGACAACAGGAATTATGTTTTCCTTGCAGTTTTTTCCATCACCCATACTACACTACTCCCCATTGTCACCAGTGGCTATACACGCGACAGGTTCCTATCAAGACAGTCATTTATGGTTTCCACCGCTGTACGAGGTGTCCATTTAAACTGTTAAGTGTACTTAGCTATTCTGTGTACTCCTATTTACACTTCACACATATGACCATATGTTTTACACGAGTAAATGTGTCTAAATATTGGTATAACTAAAGTTTTGTATTAGACGCGTTTAGAGCACTAACAAACAGATAACATCAATAAAGGACATGTGAAGAAAGAGTTACACGCATTTGAGCCAAAGGGCACGTAGAGCATTATGCAAATATTAGTCCATTAAGTAGATGTACAGAGAAGGGAAGTAACTTGTCGTTTCTTGTGCTGCTGCTTGTAGTTGTATAGTCTGAGTGAAATAGGAGTTTATCCGTATGAATACACATTGAGGATTGGACAGTCGTGAACAGCCACTTAGTGAGTCTCTAACTCATGTCAAGTCAAGTCATTTGAGTTGTAACAGCTGAGCAGCCAACTGAAATTGAGAAAAGTACCATTTGCATGTTCTGACGACTAGTACGTGGTCGTTCGTCTACAAATCTTACTAACTGCTTCTGAGTGTCTCTACAGTCTCAGTGTCAAATTAAATCACTTAGCTGTACAGGCAAACGGAAGGCCAGTGCAAATGAAGATGACTACATTACATAGAAGCAACACAGACTGACAGGGAAATGTATAGTATCTACTTAACAAATTACACAGTTATACATAGAATGACTATATAGTTTTGATTTCCAACGTGTTTCTTTAAACCTTATGCACTATAAGACAGAAAACATATGATATGTATTGTACATACCTACGTATCAACTTTTGGTTTATAGCTGTAGATATTTCAGGAGTAACACTAGTGATTAGCACAGATTTGGTTGCCTACTTAATGTGAGACTCGTTAATGAAACAAGAAATAAAAGAAACTTTTATGACGTGCTATCTATATCTTTGGCGTTTTTATTATTAGCTAGCTGGTAGCTAGTAACTAAAGAACATTTTGTTATGGTCTGTATAAGATAAGAAAAGAGAATAGGTACTCATAAATTAACTTTCACTTGGTTTCGTCCCTACGGCTGTGTTCTTTGCTCGTTGAGATAGGTAGACCATTAGTTGGAGTTTGTCGGCCCTGCCAACCTATTCCCCTCACACTGCGTTCAGTAAATATGTCTTCAAGGAAATAAATGGGAATAGATTACGGACTTTACCAGGATAACAAAGAAACTAACAAGTTGTCAATAGAAAAAGTTTCTTCGAAAGAACAAACACTCTATGTATATTCTATTCAATCTACTACTAGTATGCAACAACACATTGGCAAATCCGAACTAATACCTGAAAAAATTATGTTTACAAATTATGTCATTCAAATTCTGACAACCACATAGGGTATTAAGTTCTAAAGAGATTCTGCGCTATAAATAACGTATCAAATATCACGGAGTTACAAATGGACCGGAGGATAGGAGTTGACAAGTCAAGGTCAGGAGGAGTAACACGCGCACATGGACACAATATTACTTACAGGACAATAAATCGAATGCCTTGAGCTACTTGAGGATTACAAAAGTTAGAGAAATTATTTTTCCACTAACCCATATAGTGTCAAGTGAAAGAGATGCGACAAAATGAAGACCCGGAGGACAGCGATTATCTACAAAAGCTATATACATCTGGAATGAGGTGGGAGGACAGATTAGTTACAAAATGAAATTGGGTGGTGGCACCAGTCCGAAGTAAAAAGAAGACTCTGCAGGAACAAAAGATGTAAAAGATATAAATGGTTGACTGTGTACTGAGAAAGTTGATATAAGAATGAGTTATGGGTCTTGTATTCTCTCAGAGCTATTTTCTCGTGTGTTTAGCGAAGCAAGAGAAAAGTAGCCAACGCCAGCGGAAGAAGAGAAAAGGGCAAAAGAACGTCACATCGCAGAAGAGGAGTAGTGAAGAGACCAACTACTGTTCGCTAAATATTTCCTGGAGCGCAACCCCAAGTAATTTGAGTGTTGCGACAGACGGCAAGCTTCTTTTATTACCTGCAGCTTGCAAACCAATAAGTAAACGAAAGGAAACGAACACTACACACACACAATCAGCGAAGCAGCACTTTATACCACAAAGAAAACAGTGGCGAAGAGAGCGGAACATCAAATAAGACAAAAATACACGACAGGTAGTATCTACTGCAGATGTAGCGGAGTATGTAGCCATAAAAGTGGCAAGAAAATAAAAATCTCCTCCTTCTCTTTGTGTGTGTGTGTGTCTGCTAATGGTCTTAAACCCCTGGCTCTGTGTATTCTATGGGAGCACAAGCATGACCTGGCGAGACTTCTTTTTGTTTTGTGAAAGAAACGCATAGTGCATGTTACCAATATATATCTACATGTATTTCACAGTGTTGTAGTTGAATCACTATGAATGACTAATAGCTAACAGTCAAAGCGAAACCAAGTGTCTTGCCTTTATGTACATTACATAATTTTCTTTTGGAAGAGCTGCTGCTGCTTTTCTTATACATTCGACTGTGACTCTGTTTATGTAATGTTTGTACTAGCTCTTCTGGCTAGATCCTTTTATCCGTTAGTTGTTGTAGGTATGTATAATGTTATATCGACAGAATAAATAGTAATAGACTAATGTAGAGTATACCTAGCCATTGTTTGCACTTGGGTGATAAAGCAGCAGCGAAATTTGAGAAAAGTAAGAAAGTTTGTGAAAACTATTTGTATGATTGTATTATAATGCACTGGTGAGCATACATAAAGGAATATCGAGGTAAGTAGTCTGAACTTCATTTAGAAACGTTACATAAATATTCAGGAGCGACTTGTACACGAAGATATATAGATGGACAAAGCAAATCGCATAAAATAAATTCAGTTAGCACAAAATGTCGGTAGCTAACTACTGCTTTATATCCGCAACGAAAACAATAACAAGGCAACAAACACTGCGACTCCTAGAACCTAAAAACAGAAACCCGTTTTCTAAAGGCAGAGCAAGGCTTTTCTGCTTTCCTTATTATCATTATTTGTAGTTTCGGTGTGTGTGTTGGAAAACAGCAAACACGAATGGTGCACTAATAGCAGAATGCAAAGAAGAGCAATGGGAGAACCAACTGGAAAGTTCCTTTGTGTTTTTGCAGATAAATAAGCAAACTTTGTTTCTTTCGCAGGACAGGACAGCTAAAGTTACCTATTCTCCCATTACTGCCACCACACGACATTACACAAACAGAAATTGCTACGTGTTGGGTGAGCCAGCCAGGAGGCAAGTGAATTACTATTTTCATAAGTTCGACAAAGTATGGTATCTTGTGTGTGTGCACAGTACATCCTACATTGCTTATGGAAACAGATGACATGCGAGGATTTTTGCAGTGATAGTAGTAATAAGAAAGTGCAACTGGATATTTGAATTTCATTTTTACACGCAAATATTGTATTCATGTAGGTAGATGTGTATTTGTATTAAAGTTATTTTCTCCCAAACTCAAATGTTCCTTGAAGAAAGTAAACAAACTTTGATGTTATTACTAAAGTTTGGGCTGAAAGTGTAAAAAACTCGTAGTCACATACTTTACCATACAAATGTATCGAATGCGTTTTATTTGCAAATATCTTCATTTCGTATACATCTGTATATAGGTCTCTCTATATAGGTCTGTGTATAGGTATGGGATTTTGATGCAGAAGATAAGATACAAGTTCATAATCCTTCGAGTTTTATTTTGTTTCATAAAGGTAGTTACGTTTTTGAAGTTATCGCAAGATGAAAGTTAGAAGTTGACGTGTCACACAGAAAAGGTGTTACTTTTGGCAAAAGTACCGGGTGATTATTTTTACTTAAAGTGTATTTCATGTTATGCTTCTTGGTACAGATAAGTTGGAGCTCTAGATATGAACACAACGTTGCAGTATACAGAGCAAAGTGCAATCGCATGCATGACATCACAAATCCACAAATAAATACTTGGTGTACAGAGTGTGATACACATAAAGGTTTCAGTAGGAAAGTAAGTAGCAGTGTGACCGGAATCAAATAATAATGCATTTTGACATATTTATGGAGTTCAGATTCACTCATTCATTTCTTACTGTGAACCCAGCTGAATTTAATGTAAACATACTAACTCACTTTCACAATGCCAAGAGATTACTCTTTCCACTTGTGTGTTGTTGTGTGTATGCCATGTGTATTCATATAGGAGCTGTGTGTGTTTCCGTAATTTTAGAGCGACTCGTCTCTCCTGTAGCTAAGCGAACATAAAAATGCCTGGAATACAATGCACAGCTCGAGAAAGCAGGCCGAGTGAATAGAAATTCCTGACACGCGGCTGCCGCCACTAGTTATCCTGCATGCTTTACTATTCTAAATAGATTTGTTTGCCATTTGCCTGAGAAAGGGCAACTTTGAAAAATGGTTGTGAATATGTATTTTCTCCGTATTTTTTCTTTTTCGTCACACTTTTCCTTTAATAACGTCCCAAACCAGGTCCAGCCCTATATGTAGCCTTTAGGTACATATATGTATTTGTATATGGGTGGAGAAAACACACTACAATTTACTTTTCATGTTCCAGAAATGCTTAGGTATATATTATCGTATAAAAAGTAATAGTACATATTGTACGTGTAGTACTATGTGTAGGTGGTGAGCTTTGTTGTGTTGTTATTGCAGAAACGCAAAGGCAAGGAAAAGCATTTGTATTGTGGGATGTTGAATGGTAAGTGTATCATTATACGTTTGACAAGGCAGTAGACACCATGACGGTCAAGTCAAGTCAACTCCACTCGACATCAACACACACATACATATTACACACACACATAAACCAAAAAATATACAAAGACACGCAATCATCTACTTACGAGAAAAAATTCGTTGTCGACTCCTTCAAAGTCACAGATTTCTTTGGCAACAATTTCGACTCAACATTCCACTTTCATCATTCACGGTTCGTGAACTCCCATCTCCAGTCCCTAGTAGAATTCACAAAAGCTACCTATTTTCCTTGGAAAAAATGTAATTGAAAATTGACACTATCAGATCAATATGTTTACAATACACACGAACGTTGAAAAATATTACTTCGTACTTTAGCTATATAGAAATATATAGAAATGTGCTGTAGCTTATTTGAATGGTAGACTTGCTATGTCTGTATATTTGTGTGCATGAACATTATAGATAACAAGAATACTTTGTTGGAATATCACAGCAGTGCCAACTTATCTCCACAACGGTTATTTATTTATTTTATGATTGCTGCCTACTCACAAGTCTCCCACTGCTCCTGTTATTATTGTTGCATGTGTAGACTCTCGTAAGTTTTGTCAATTAGTAAAAAAGTTGAAAGTATTATTGAACAGAATTCGTTGCAAGGGATCTTTGCACAACTGAAATAGTTTCCCACCAAGTTATCTCCGAGATAGCGCATTTACACAGTAAGGAAGCGACATAATTTTTCTATAAATTCCGCTTCAACAACCCCTCTCCCATTTCTCAGATGAGGTACATCAAGCGCAGCTCCGTAATCTTTCCCTGGATCCCTTTCACTAATAATACTAATACTGAACGCTACCTACTACTATAAAACATTTTCTAAAGGAAAGGTGTCTTAAAAAATCGCGATGCTTTGTATTTCCATGTATCACGGCACTGTTGTGTTTCTTGTAAATGTATTTTTCTATGCAGTGCATTTGATACATTTACAAATAGCTACCACCACATCTACCTAATATGAAAAACATAAATAGCTGTGGCCATAAAAAAGAGTTAGATTGCTATTCTGTATGTATTTACATACGTTATGTGTACGACCCACATAAAAACGTTGTCCTGTGTAGTATTCACAATAGCTAATGCACTCAAATCGATTTTGTGATTTCCTTTCTTTCCTTTCGTCTCGTATACACTCATACATAACTATGCACACATTTAACATGATTGAAGTACACCGAAAGAGGTGAACGCAGTACAATGTACCCAAAGTATCCCTGCAGCATTACAGTAGTACACGACTAAACAATATTACTTTTTCTTTAGTCTCATACAAATATTATGTATACATGTACTAAGGTGTATACTTTAAACTACTATATAAAATCTTAATAATAATAATATGCCTATACCTATACTCTACACTAGAATTTTTTTATTTTCTTTCCTGTGCCTATTTATACATCAAGAGAAGTCAGGTCGGTGACATAATCGCAGTCTGAAACTTTCTTTTCATTCCAGCACGTACATATACAAATAATATATTATATTATTACTTTTGTATGCTATTACATAATATTACAAGGGAGACGACAACACAATGTAATATAAATACCAAACTAAGAAAACAATGCATGTTTCACTATAATCTTTTTAAACAATTTGAAGTTATACCTACTAAGAATTACGTTATTATGTACAGTATAGCTGTATGTACAAAGCAAAAGTACCTATAGTGAAAGTCAAAACATTGAATTAATCGTCTGTACAGAAATAAGAGGCATTTGACAAAGCAAACGAACTCGAAAGGAATTCCGTTGCATTGCACAAAACTCTGCACTATAAACTATTAATGCAATTCGCCTTGTATACATATATGCTTCTGTTAACTAGCTAAGCTAAAAATTTCATGTGATATGACAAGGGTGACATTAAGATAACAGTCATTTAGAAATTGCACATTAATTACAGTTGCTACTACAGTGCAAATTACTTGGCATAACCCAGTAGTTAATCTGTATGTATCATAATAGCATCATGAGCCAAGAAATGGAGACTTGGAGACGTGTGAACATGCAACTACTTCTAACTACTAACATACAAATACTTCCTTACTACTTTCAACTCATATTTTAACCACCTACTCCAAATATACTACGTGTACTACACAGATATCATATATCATGTTCTATCTACATTTTATAGACGTGCAATTCTAATAATGTTTGCATACATGCCCCACACACCTGTATTCACGTGTTTCTCGGCTGCTGCTGCTGCGTCTTGCTTTTATTGCTTGCTTGTGGTAAATCAGTCACATTGAAGTGTAAGGAGGGCTGTACTATACGTTCATTTGCATTAAGATTTTTAAGTAGTGGTGGTAGTATGGAAGTGGAACTTGTAGTATTAGAATTCAAGTCAGTGCGGTTTTTAAAATTTCATTGGCATTCTGGAAAAGTACGTTAGTAAACTCTGATGACCTCTTTACGAGGTTGAGAATTATAAAGACGTAGGAAATACAAGAGCTACTTGTGGTGCGACTATACTATTAACTGTGAATGACTTTCCGTAAGTTGAAGCTACAATCTTCACACTTAATAAGTGGCTACAGTTATTCCGGACTACTGCGTCCTTAGAGATTTGACAAGGTAGTTTGACTATTTCTATTACAAAAACGCCGAAATAAAGGGAAGACGAATGAAACTTTGCACTTTAAA
Source organism: Pogonognathellus flavescens (assembly GCA_019776165.1). Lineage (NCBI taxonomy): Eukaryota > Metazoa > Arthropoda > Collembola > Entomobryomorpha > Tomoceridae > Pogonognathellus > Pogonognathellus flavescens. The sequence continues at coordinate 7,852 of JABASD010001068.1, read as the reverse complement.
CTATTTCCTTGCTATTTCCTCTGGTTCGCCTTCTTGTCTAATTTCATAAAGGGTCGCCTCTTTCTCCACTTCCGCCTTTCACATTTCACATACCGAACGACTCCAGTAGTAGCTCCAGGTTTACATTCACACGAAACCAATGTATACTCCAATCTCTACTTCTCTTTCGCATATCTTTTATACTTAATACAGCAAGGCTTGAGACTGAGACTCGTCAGGTATGATAAAAGTATAGAAAAGACGCAAGTTAAGGCTAAGGAGAGTTGATCAGTGGAAATGAGGAAGTGTGCAAGCTCTGTGCTAAAATGCCCCATTTCTTATCCTCAACATCCCATCTCATCACGGCTAAGACTACAACGAGGTAATTAAACTTTCGAGTTTAATGCTCCTCAGGAACAGTTGGGCTGCCTTTTTAATTTTGCATAACAGCACTACAGTGTATTCTTGAAGAGAATTTTTCTGATTATTGCAGACTGAAAAGACAGAGAGAGAAAGCGGAGTATTATGAATACAGAAAGGTCCGTTCTCCATTATGTAGCCTTTCTTCTAAGAATTTCCACTCGTGCAGCAAGCAACTTTGACTGTGACTGACTCAGCTTTGGTTTTGACTAGTGGGTTGTGCATATGATGGACCAAAAGCAAGTTAAAGATACAAATGGAAACTAACTGGAAATCAAGGCATATGCGCTTATTAAAAATTTCTTTGGCGGTTACGTCGGCACTTAAGATTCTTCTGAATATTTTAGCACTCGCCTTTTTTGATCCGTCGGGATCATTGTGCTCTTTTGAGGATACGCTACTCACTGCATTAAGAAACAACTGAAACTCGGCTACGAGCATCACATTTCAAATTACTTTTCAATAGAACGTTACCCCATTTTGCTCTCAAAAATTCTTACGGTGATTCTGCAAACGAGCAAATCTGTGAAATGAAATATTACATTACTTAGATATTTTATGTGCAGCTCTACAGGCTGAAACGTCTCGAAGTAACCAAAGCCAGAACTATTATTTGTGCTATATGCCTACCATAAGTTAACACCTTATCAATGTTCTTGTCATTTTACTTAACGCCTTCTTTCTAGCATATGATCCTTAATTAAATCATTTCATATACCTACGAAATTAAAAAACAGTTGCGTATGGTCTGCACATGGAAGAAGGGGCGTTTCTCATTGCGTAAAAATAGAATCGGTTAATGAAATAGGATTTTTACAGAATGACATTTGCACACTGTCGCATAAATATATTACAAGGTAATGTGTTATGTGTTTTGACAATCCAAAAATACTTTATACTTCAAAGCAACTCATAATGTGACCAATAAATTAGCGACTGGTTGGTTTTGTTAACGAGAGTCATCAAATCAAAGGGAAAGAGAAAGGAAATGGTTAAATGGAGAGTGAACGAGAAATGAGAACAACAAGGCAAAGGTGTTGGAACAGAAAATTTCCTTCTCACTTCTTCACTTATAGATCATGACATGCGATAAGCACGAAAAATGCTAATTCAATCTGACGTGAACTACTTACCAAGGTAAGCTAATTAGATACATTCTTCATATTCAATCATATTGAACATTCATTCTATACTTACATACTCAGATAAAAGTATACTGTGCTCACAGTTATTAACAAACCTTTGTAGTAATGAATTGTATAAAAGTTTAACATTTATTGCGGTTATGCTTTTATAGCGATTTTACGGAATGTACTACACACAATCAACTTTGTGTTGTACGCATACTACTACAAGCTATAATATATTAGTGACACACATTCTCGAAATTCACATACATGCTTCATTCTACTTTGTGGAGGAAGTTTGATTGTAACGTTACTTATGATGAATCAAAGCTCAAACTCGATGTAACTATTATAGTGCCTTTAGTGCCTTACCACTTTCGTGCTTATTATATGATCTTAGTAAATTAGAAGGCAAGACAAGCAGAAGGTTTTGTAGATAATGATAATGTTAGTACAGACAGACAGACAGACACAAAAGGGATTTTTATACACGCAACTTACGTTTCTTAATAAAGTGTTTACTAATTGTAAGTACTTAAATAGGTATATGGACGATACATGGAGGGTAAGCACCTATAGTCGCCAAAAATGAAGCATTTGATTGTCTCCTCTAAAAGCAGCACATTAAACTCATGTTACTTAATTAAGAAATTGTGTGAATGTGAATGTTTCTTGTGTATGTACAGTTTGCTTTTGCCCTTTTAAACATTTACACGCTTATCTTGTTTTCATCTTGCAGCAACTGTAGACACTGTGTACAGTGTATTAAAAAACTATTATTTAGTGAACAGTAATAATTAGTATTGCTACATAAATTAATAACTTCAACTTTAACTCCCAATTAAACTGCAGGATGTTGGAACTTATTTTCTTAATTAATGAGTCACTCTGTATTATTGTCAGATGAAAGAAAGGCAGTAAGTAGATGAAAGAGATCGAAATGAAAAAGATATTATTGTTCTTAAGATGAGGACAAGCACGTCCTGGTCATAAATAATATTTTTGTGAGAGAAAAAAGTTGACAATCTGGCATTCGTATTATTTTCTTTGTGTAATTAATTCCTAGCACGTGGGTTCATTTTCTTTAATTAAAATATTCATATTTTGCCAAAATAATTCAGCAGCATGTGCCTAGAGAATTCTTCACTTCGTCATCAGAGCAGAAATAGCAGCTTCAAGGAAATGATCTAATTGCCGATAAAAATTCTGATGAGTCAACTCGCATAAGTTATCGCACGCATAAGACATAAGAAATAATTCAAAGTTCCAGCACATCGCTTTGATTATCCCGTCCGGTTGTAACAGAGAACAGAAAGCTATCTACTGACAAATGCTGCCATAATATAATTTCTTCCAACATTATATTTTTCAGTTGCAGTTGTAATATGAATTAGTACTAATTTTAGTAAAATGAGAAAATGTACATGGGACTGTACGAAAAATCCATTCTATTCAGTCCACACTTCATTCTGTCATCTCTTGCTTGTGTTAATAATTTAGTGACATAAGCAATCTCGTTTCCCATTCTTCTTTTAGAGTTCTAAGTTCCTTGACTCACTAAACTCAACTGTGATAAGAGTAATAAATAACTCATCTAATCTAAATAATATAAAAGTTGCTGCAGAAATCCATGATTTAACAATTTCTTTATGCATTATGCACTCGTGAAAATGTCACGATACGAGTTGAATCGCAGCTTAACTTAACATTCAATTTGAATACGTAATATAAGTGGCTAATGGCATGGCTAATAAATAATTTTATTACATAATTGACACGATAAGAAATAAGTGCACTAATTTTACATAATTGAAATTCCTGCATGTACCCTTATATGTAGTTTATAGAAACTTGTTCCACTACGTACTGAATGCTTATTGTTTGGTGTTAAAAATCCATTCCCTAGCTAATTGTACAAAGTGCAAGTGAATTAACCTGTTACACATATACCTAATACAATTAAGTTATTTATTATTTTAAGTACTAAATAAAAATATCTAAACAACGCGATTCTTACATTGACTGACATGCAAAGGGTTAAACCTAATCATAAATGTAAAGTAATAAATCATAATATAAATAGAGTTATATAAGCTGATAATATTATGTGGACCCGTTTATGAATGCCGACAATCTCGATGCTATCAAACAATGACAATCGGAAGATTCATTGCCCACCCAAGTCTTCAAGTCATTTCATTCATATGTAAACTGTGATTGCATGAACCACCCATAAGATGCAGAGCAAATGCAACTCATGATGTCAATTTCTACACTCATCCTTTGGGTGGTCATTGTTAATATAAATCTACTTCTTGATAACTCAACTATGTAGCTGCATCTGTCTATGTAATATTGTCTTGTTTATAGAAATCCTTATGTAACGGACAAAAGCATAGTAATGACCTGTAAACTAATTATTTTCATTTTGTTTCTTATGCCGGACAGATTTAGAATGTCTCTTCAGAATTCATTATCATTTTCGACAAATTTTCAAAGTTTGATGTTGCTTTTCATAATTGTTTCATTATGTTATTTATTGTTGCTGCAAATAATGCTCAAACTTTACACAAACTACCTTCACTGAAAGGTACATATAATTTAACAACACATCATCGATTAACATCGCTTAATCATTAGGCATTTACTTGCAGAGCTTATAGCTGGTTATAATGAAGAGCATAGCAATGAAGGCAAATGATATGTTTCCCATCAGCTTAAGGTTAAATTGTGAACGTGATCGTACTGTATATATTCGTACAATTAGGAAGCTTAAAATCTGTGAGCGTGAGTATATTTAGCTGAGTTTTCTGTGTTCAGCCCTTTCCACGTTTCAACATATTTATGTAATGTCATTTGCTTTATCACATCACACGAAATCATCACCATAAACATTATCATCAGCGGAAGATGAGAATCCACTTGGTTTTATAGGTGCATACCGAAAGGCCTTAAGCCAGATAATCAGACAGCTCTTGATGGCGGATTTATCTGATTTCCATGTCGAATGCAAATATCTGATGTATTATGTAATGTATTTTCTGTGGAACGTATACTAATATAGGGAATCTCAGGGTTATGCTTCTTATAGGCTAAAGGTAGCTATTTCGAAAATATATGCATACATCTGCAGGCAGGTTTATTTGTGGAGTGTGCCCGTTTTCCAAGTCATGATCATGCATGTCTGGTAAAAGCATTTCATGCAGATAGATGAGTGTAACAAACAGACCGTGTAAAATACTCAATGACAGTCGTAAACTAAAAACTTTGCATACACAATAATATACAGATCCACTTTTGACGATAATGACAGTAGGGAGGCACGTCAATGAAAAGAAACGGGGAGTATAATGCAAAGGGGAATGTACCATAGCAGTTCAAGTTACTCTCAAGTGTGAATGTCAGTGGAGTCATCACACGTCATCAGAAGTCGGAGTCTTCTTATCTTTCCACACATTACAGAGATGTACTGGGACGGATATTGTAAGAAAAATATCTTTTCAGTAAAAACACAGATATTGAAATAAGGCCATGAAAAAATTCTATTTTGTGCATGGCAGTAGGTATTACAAAAGCTGTCATGCTCGTAGGTAAACTTGTTTCCTGTAGTATAATGTTATACTATCTACCTATTCTTAATGTCTGCAACTGTATGCTCCCAGTAGTAGTGTGAAGTTTTTTATGGCAAGGATGGTTCAGCCAAGTAAAATCCAATATAAAACGGTAGGGTCGTCAGCTCATAGATATTTCGAGTGCACTGATAAGAGTCGACATAAAATTCTACGAGATGACATTTTCACTTTAGAGTTACTTCTCCTTCGCATAATGTAAGGATTTCAACAATCGGAAAACATCACTTGCATGGCAGTCACAAAAGCTGTTCTTTCACTTCACTCAATTCAAAGCAAACCCAATTTTTTATTCCAATTCCACACATTCACTAATCTAAGTAATTTTTCCCGACAGCTTGTGTATAAAATTTTATTTATCTTAATAAAATCTAATTCTTTGCTAAACAACATTGTAATTTGCATATGTGGAATGAAAAAGTCGGTACTCATGTTCTGTATCCTAATACTAATTACTAATTCACACTCTTACAGATAGGGAACCAACACTTTAAGTTTATCATTCTCATCAACTAGATGAAATCTATTTGCGGTGATGGTTTTTTCAGAATATCTTATTGGTAGTTTATGCCACATCGAATTAATGCACACAAAATCATTTCGAAGATACAAGAGCAATGCTCTTAGAATTATTTTATTATTTCTAACTGATTTCACAGAGGAGAGTAACAGGTTAACCATTAGTTAAACAATATTGCAGGTTGAAAGAGGTCTATATAAATTACTTGTAGTATCTATACAGTGTGTACTGCGTGTGTTTAGATGGATCATGAATGCATTTCAGTGATTAGCAGATCGTATGATGAGTATTAGTAACTTCCTCCTATAGAGACAGTTTAAATGACACACGGTTTTGGTCGAACAGGTAGACATTAGACACTCCAAATGAAAATGCGTGTCTCTCACTTCTCAAACAGCTGTACCTGGTATATTTAAATGAGTCTGGGGAGTTTGACTTGAAAGTTGTAAGTGTAAACATAGCCATAAAGAAGGTATCTTTCACGATAAGCCTTATATTATGTAAACTTGCGCATACATCATCTCGAAGCTGCTATATAGTACTTGTGTACGTAAATCACTATTTGCTCATACATATAGATTCGCAGAAAACTGGTTGTGTCTCCTGTCTTGTGTGTCACCCCTTGAAATCTTGAAAAGCGAGTCAATATTTATTACTCTCAGCAATTCATCCAAAGTGGCATCATAACTTTCACAAGTTTCCTGTGTGTGAAGAATGCATAGACGAGGGAATATGCAGCACCTAAATATATAGCGGCTATAGCTATTTAGTTGAATGGAGCAACATGATATGGATGATGTAAGTAAGGTAGTAATGTAATCGAATCACCAAGACTCCCACAGGAATCCCCAGCAGCCTTTGAGCTAATCTCAAGATTAATTACACTTTCCGCTTTCTGCATTATATCCATAGTGAAAGTAGACTCAGTTAAGGTTTCCTCTGATTCTCTTTGGCTCTGTGCAAACCGGAGCCCCATCATCTATTCATTTAGACCAACGTAGTAGTATTTCTGAAATTATGTATTAATCTCTTATTCTCTGAAAATATACTTAAGTCTTTGCTGCATATTATTTTCTTCTGATTCCTCTTCCTTCCTACTCAAATATGTAGGACCAGAAGTATATATTACATAATGCACACGCTTATTATTTTTCTTTGCGAGAAAAATTAGCCTTGCTCTACAACTAAAAGGCTTATATATCCACACAATTCCTCAATATTAAGCTTTATAGTATTTCCACCGCATTTTAATGAACATAATTTCTTTCCCCATGTCAAATAGATGCAAATTATGCTTTCTTCTTTTCTCCCACTTTCTCTTTGGAGTATATATAGGAAGTGACTTGCTAGTCATTTTGTTGGGGTTGTCATTACTTTTCCCTAATGCATAGCATGAATGTGCTATTTTCTGACTTCGTACTACCATCTATCTGTCTATATAGTCATCTATGAGTATACCGGACTAGTAAAGTAATAAAGTCTCATAGACCAAAGTAAATCTTTACGGTAAAAGTCGGTGAAGTGTTTTTATCTGAACTATAACTGTGTGCTCATATAGGTGGGTTGCTCAACACAATATTTATGTACACTTTACGACATCACGGCCAACAGCAGCATAGGTTTAGAGCATTCTAATACACACTTTTGTGAATGTACAAATGTGACTAGATAAAAGAAGCAACTCGACGGTAGAGTTGATATGAATAATTAAAATCCATTATTTCCGTGATGTGTTTCCTTGTTGCAAATTATACGACTAAAGGCTACTTGAACCAACAACTATATGGCATATACCTGTGTAGCCTATACCTGCAACAGTGAAACACATAAAAGCAAAGCTCTTTTTATACTTACGTTGATCTGCACGTGTATGTGTGTAGACGTACACAAACAGCATGATACATATAGTATCTAAATTGCAGAAAGTTTGTGGTGGAGCAAGCAGGAAGGACTGTTGAAAAATAATTCTGCAAGAAAATGGCACATTGAAAGTATGGTAATGCTTAGTTACACTGACAAATACGCAAAACTTATATGTAAGTGTATAAAGCAAATAAGTCTATAAACTCATATACCTATGTTTCGGGTGCAACTCTAGCCAGTCCCTACTCTATAGTTTTTCCCTTCGATTCTAACCAAATTTTATGTCTTATGCCTTAATGAAGGACCACCTCGTT
>JABASD010001067.1:0-48781 GCA_019776165.1 Pogonognathellus flavescens | reverse complement strand
CTAAGAATTGTCGACCTCATTACTGTGGTATTGACAATCCATCTAAAGCTATTTAGATTACATAACTAATAATAATATTAAGGTTACATTTCACATTATTTACCAATAATTTCTACATAATATTCTTTCTGGATTCTGCATGCTATTGACTATTGACAGCTCAAAATAATAAAATCGGCGATTTCTGCGACCACTATAAATGAAAACTGAAAATTAAACATTACTATTCCAATATTAAGTTAGGTACAGTAGCCATGTATACCTACATAAATATGAAAATACTACTATTATTTTATTGTCCGTCAGAAAGTGTACAAAACTGTGTAACTCTGTGAAACAGTTCTATTCCCTCAAGGTAGTAGGAATTTGTGTTTTATAGCAAAATGCAAAAGAAAATGGAAAATAAGGCGAAAGCAGAGTTGAGTAAGAAACGTGAATGTGCGTTGTTTTTCATGATGAAGGCAAATAGTTGCAGGATTTGTGCGTAGAAATGGGATGCGATGAGATGGAAGGAGATTGTAGTGAACTTGAATGACCAGTAATTTAATTAGTCAGGACATCAAGCAATTCCATCGGTTTAATAGATTGGATTGCTTTTATGCTTCTCAACCCAGATTTCTGTAGCTCTCTCTCCCAACAGATTACATTCAATGTCGTTCTTCATGCTAAACTGTTCTTATTATGGGCTATTCGGTGCCCTTTTATGTTCACACGCCAAACACAACTGCTCCTCCCGCTACTACCCATATAAGAGACTCAATACCACTAGCTGCATACAATACTCACTCAGAATGCCGACATCCACAGACACAGTCTCTTTTAATTGCATCATTGAAATACCATCTGTGAAACTCATCCCAATATCAACCAAAGTGTTAAATTCGTTTAGATATCTCTGCTTTATTACTAACATCCATCTACCTTCTTTTATAAGTAAGTAGCTGTATACCAGTATACCTAGTCCCACTACAAAACCTAAAGCACTCCAAGTACTTTAAACTCGCATCAAAGGATATCTTAGCTACTTATTGTAAAATGATTAGTTACAAAATTAAACAAAATTCGATTTTACATCTTTTATCATTGAGACTGAAAAATATTTAAAAATTATTAATAAACCCCTGTTTATATTAGTAAATCCGAAAATTTGAAGTTTATTATAAGTATCTCTGCTTGGTATTTGTATTATATAACCACTAATGTTAATATGCATATAATTTAGTATTATTTTGTTGGTAGTATAAGCTGATTCAATATAGACAAGGACATTATAATTTCCTTATAAAGGTGAATAGTATATAGACTTGAAGCACTCATGCTCTTCAAACATGTCTGTATACACATAATAAGTTGTTTGACTCATGTCTGGTCGCTAAATCAAACTCAGCTGCTTACTGCATGGTGTACAACGTCATGAAGAGTGTTCACACAGTCCTTTCACATGTTTTATCTCTGTATGTATTTCCATTTCCCAACAATCCACGCCGTTGAGCACGGCATGATCTTGACGAAGGCGAAATTGGGATTATTAATAATACAATGCTGAAAAGACACTAAAACACGACTACTAGGTACTACAGATATACTTAAGCAAAGCAAAACTATAAGCTCATCCGACAAAGCAATGCCAACTGTTTGGAGTTTTAGCCCATAGCTACTTCATTGTGCCTATTCATCCCGTTCTCAATACAACGTGAAACACATTCAAATATCATCAATCTCAAACATGGTAAACCTGTTGGCTTGCCTTGGTTTGTCGTCTCTTCCCCATCAGTTTGCTCTTCATTCTCTCTTCATCCCATTTTCATTTCCAGGTAGGTACATTATACACACAACCAAACACACACACACCATACCTTCAACCTTCAAGCTCTAGACTTTACTAATGTAGTAGTAGTACTTAATACGAGACTACTGAAGAAGATAGATTTGAGCGCAGATGAAGCATCGAGTGTGTTTACTCCTTTTCTACTTCCTACTATAGACCAGACGTCTTTATAGACATATACTAGACGCTATACATATGTGTACTGATATATGTATATATTGGTAAATGTGTTTGAGCTTTGCTTAGATGTTGAGCCTATGTGCAGTGGAGCATTTACAAATATAGAGACAGTAGTGAGTGAGTAAATGAATGAGAATTGAGTGCAATTTACTTTCCCTCATTAGCTGAATGGAACAAGACCATGAGAGGCACGTGGAGGACTCTCTGACTAAAAACAACGAGAGAGACTCATTCAGACAGTCAGATCTGCATGGTCTTCCACTCAACTGTAATAGTTACCTAGCTGCACTACATGCAAAACGCGGATGAACCTCTCTCTTTCTCTCAGTCCATCACCTAATCACAATAACAATCCAAACCATTATATTCCAACAGAGCGAGGAATACCAAGCAATGATGATGGAAAACTATTTCCCTACTGCCATGACTGTAGACAATGCATATAGGGAAAGGCTACCATTTGTTATTGTGCATTGTATTATGTAGATTTCTCTCCCCTCTCTATTTCACCCCAAATTCCACAGCAGTGCAGTAATGTGAACAAAAACGAATGTAATTATTTACGTGTCGACTTGAATTTGCACAAGTGCAATAATGTAAGTAGTAGACGCATATAGAAAGTAGACGGAAGCTCTATGGCTCTGATGTTGTTCGATTGGTGTGAACTTTTCATTTCATTCTACAGTTAAATAAGTGTATACGGAGCGTATTTAATTTTCCATGAGTTAACTCGGTTCTTAATTTACTTACTCGGTTCTATCTGTGCACACTCTGCACACTATAAAATTAACATTCTAGCAACAACGACAAAATCGATAATGATTTTTATCTAGTACGGCATAAATTTTTTTAATGCTTAGAAATAAATATTAAACTTCAATGCTAATAGGTTTGTGGGCTGCCAGTACATTAATAAGTTACTAGTGTCTAGTCTGCCTAGTCTGCCTAGTGCTTTTATCAAAATAAATTTAATATTGCTGGATGTAAACTGTAAAACTGTGTTTAATTTATTGGTCTAGACTGGGTACTTTAATAATTGTAAGATTGTAATTTTAACCTTTTCATATAATGATTACGTAATTCGATAATTTAAATAAAATATTACGAGATACCTCACATTTTACTCAATTGCACTTTCAAAGCCTGGGGATACGTGAAAGAATAACATTTATTCATGTGCTTATGTAACAGACAGCTTAGGGCAGAACGTACATAAATGTACATTTCTTTGGAAAGACCTCTTACACGTTTACCTAATATTTATGTACAGTCCTGTGTGTATACAGCATACAACTTACATTAGCATGAATGGATTTTCTTGGATTTCATTAATGAAATGTATGAATAACGCTTTCATAATTATTTGGATGTAATGCATTCAAATTTTTTGGAGTGTGTGGAAGTGTGTGGGTGTACGCTACACGCTTAGTTAGTTAGAATTTAGCCACAAGGGAGTTTGAGCCAATTATATCGATGCCAAGAGTCCTGAGAGAGTTTAAATGAAAATACAAAGCTGTAGCTTGTCATTGCTGTATAAAGACAAGTTTTAACTAAAATTTACTGCTCCAGTAGCTCGAGAAATAAAATCCAGCTGGAGATATAAAAGATATTCGATCTGTCATATTGCAAATTCGTAGTAAGGCTAAGGAACTCAGCAAGACACTATCCATTTTCACTTTTGTATCCTTTCTGTGTTATCTAAACTGAAATTGAAGTCATTTTTGTAAGTAATGGAACATAGGAAGAACTAACTGGGAGAAAAGTAGCGAAATGCAGATAGTTGAAATAGAATTGTACGTAGTGCAAAGCGATTTTTTATCATTCTCTGTTTCAGGTTTCTTTTTAATAAGTGAGTCTTTGGGGACTTGTTCTACTTTACTTGAGTTGCTTAACTTAACATAGTTAGACTGAGTCTAAATTACTTGCATAGCTTGTATTTCCTTTATTACCAGTCTCAAATTCGTAAATGTAGGTAAGTGTATTAGGAGGATCATAGCCACCAGCTAGTCACAGTCAATGTTATACTTCACATGACAAGTACAACTTCACAGGCTAATTCTGTGAACGAGATGCATGCATGCACAAGACAAGCCGTGTCCTCTCATCTCCTTTCTCTTGTGCATTCAATATATCCAACTCAACCCACCACCTTCAAATACTACAACTCTACGAGTACTCAATTCTTAGAAAATACTACTGGAAATGTAGAAATGTCAAACCAACCATACAACAGCCTAACCAATCCAATCTACTTACGCAAGTCATACAGATAGAACCAGGGCCGTCTGTCTGGCTTCAGTTATGAACTTCTCATGCCTACTTTAATTACATAGCACTATCAATGACTTTCTCTGTTACAACACCAATGTACAATCTTCAATGGTGTCACTTCGCATAGAAATTCCTAACACCCACAATGAAATCCATTGCTTTTCTTCTGTAAAACAACCATACATTTTCTATTTGTCGCTTGTTAATCTGTATTTATAAATCAATTTTGACTTAATTTTCTTAACCTTAAAAATTAATTAAATGTTATTTTAATGTTTTCATATAAACGACGATCCATAACATTAGGACAGGATCAAATAAGTAATACTTGAATAGATACATTAGATCACGTGAAAAATTAGCTGTTGTTATAAATGAAACATAAGTAAATATGAGACGCTTTGTTATTCGGAAACGTTGATTTGGGCACAGAAAATGTTTCATCTTGAGCGTGAAACATTAATACTCTGACAAATAGCAATGGGAATAATTTTTCAGCTCAGATGGATGACTATGAACCAGACAGAGCAGACACTTTTAATATTTCTATTTGATCTGTAATACATAGAATATCCGTATAATATATAGAGAATACACGTAGTAAGTTGTAACAGTGTCTGAGTGTGTTATCTGAATTTGGCCAAGTTGAATTTAGTGAAGTTTGCATGCAGAAGGCGTCCAGGATCAATTATAAAGGATGCCTCTTTACATTTGATAGAATAAATGAGAAAGAAAGCAAGGGATTTACTACAACTCACACAGCTTTGAGTGGTGTGTGCACTTATATTACTGTGTTATGACTTCCGAAGAACTTTGAGTGTGTTATCATAGCCAACCTACATAGGTAGACAGTAGACCAAACATACATCGCTTACAGAAATACTTGCGAAAGACAGCGCAAAGTTTACTGACTTAGTTTTAGGCAGGTCTTCTTTAATGTATGCCTAATTAGACTTTCCCCGGTTTCTACAACGATTGCTTGCGTGTCTCTTCTTCCCCACTGACTGTCGAATGTTAACAAATTACGTACACATTCAACGCATACAAACAAACATCTTTATTGCTCATTGTAAATAAAACTGCTACAAGATTCGTGTCGCTTCATATTATCTTCTCTGTGTGCATGGTGTATGGGTTGTACTCAAAGTGTATTTGTATATTTCAAAGTTTGCTGTTTATTTTAGCAAATGTTCTTTGGGATTGTCAATCTGTGTCAGTGTAAGTTTGTATAACACACATCCACATTATGTAAAATATAGGTACAGAGTCTATATTAATTTTGCATGTGAAGAAAGTGAGTTTTTGGAGTAGTAGTAATGCTACCTAAATACAATTTCCTAGGTAGAGAGTGTATTTTACTTCTGTATAAATACAAGTGGTGCAGTTTACTCACCTACTTACTCACTCACAACTGACAGGAAACATAGGTAAGAAAGAGTGGAAAGCAAATACGCATCTAAACACTTATTCTAGCACAACGTGTTTATAAATGGCAATTCACTGAAAACAAAGAGAAAAGGGAAGAGGCAGCTTGGGCAAAAGGCGACTGACTCTTCTACATTTGTTCGCTCAATACTCTCTTTCTCTCAACGACGTTCTATGACAATCAGTATTACTCGTATGGCATGTGATGGTGGTGTAAGTATTTGAAAATACGGTTCCTGTATGCTTGATATTGCTACATAGCTGTGCGAGTTGTAAGTGAGAGAAGAATCTTCTTGTTAGTCAACAGGCGTTGCACTCTCATCGGCAATGCTAACGAGATCAGTTCTCGGTCCGTCTTTTGAAGATCAAACATACTACTGTGTAATCTCTGAGGGGATTTCTATCCTTACATACTTGGTTAGATATATTTAGCTCATACATTTATATACACAGACTCCATATGTCTTCCCTTAGTTTGTATAGGCTTCCCCTCTTTTTTTAAGGTTATGTACATACAACGTGTGTGAGTGGATGAACAGCATATGTATGCAACCGATCCTTTACTGAACACTATTTTTTCCTATACATATCCATTTGTGAGTTAGTAACTTCATGTGTGTGTGTAGTTGGAGCAGGACTGTACTTTAAGGTAACGTTTTTCAGCTGGTTTGGTTTTCTCTCCAATGTTCTTTCTTTCTTCATCCTGATATAATGCTACGTACAGAGCAGTCTACTCTTGTGCAAGATACTCTAATACTATTACACACGCTTTCCTTACTTTTACGAGCAAAAGATAAAGTAAACGAATCGAAGAATACTAAATGTATATAAGGAATATGTATATATATAGAATAGTACATGCAAGAGTGAAAAGTGTTCGCGATAGGAAAGTGATTTACATTTTGTTCCATGTGACGTTTCATATCATACTTGCGGGTTCCAACAGTTTCACGCGAGAATAATGGAAATATTCTAAATGAAAAAATTAAAGCTGGTGAATTTTGCACATGTCAGTTATAACTTAGTGGATTTGAGAATTTTTGTAGATTATTATACACTTCAGTAGCTAACCGACTTCTTCCTTCCTTCATATGGCTCCATGTCAGTCGAATCGGCTCGAGCGTTTCGGAAAAGGATGGAAGAAAAGAAAGAGAGGAGATACACAGAGAAGAATTAGAGAGAGAGCGGTAAAAGAATGGAAAGAGGAGAGAGAGACAGAGACAGAGACCTACTTTCTGTATTCAGTCCATCTGAATCTTATTGCAAAAAGATTCTACGGGAAAGAACACAAGGAAACATAATAAGTATGCACACCACACTGTACCTAAGTAATGGTATGGTCAGTGGCCTTTCTTTACGTGTCTGGACTGGTTTGTCTGATGTGCTTCAGTCAATATACTATTGCAAAAAAGGAAAGATCGCCAACATGAAAAAGTAGCCAGTCAACTAAAGGCAAGATGATGAGAATTAAAAGAAAAGAAAGTCCGGGACGAGGGAAGTATCTACAAGACAAATACAGCAATTGTTATAGTGGCACAGATATCTTGTCCAGGGCCCACCATCCAGTCGCAGAATGCAAAGCATAAAAATGTCTTCTTCTTGCCCTTCAATGCCATAGATATAAGGACGAAGGAAGAAAAACGAAATTTTCTGTCTTTCCACTACCTACTAACAAACAGTCCGAAAGAGAAAGCGGAAAAATGGATCTGTGTCGCGTCACAGACTTTCATCCTCACAACTTTCTCTATGTCGAAATTCACCACGACTGCCATTCTACTTGAGCCTCACAAAATTTAATTAGTGTTTACAGACTCCAACATCAACTTTCTCCCGGTTTTAAACACGTTGCTTGCGTTAGAAAGCATTTTCAGCAAACTGGATTATTAACTAACGAATGCAGAACTGGATTGCCTGTGTAGCAATACAAATACACCCGGATGAGAACTTATCCATTAAACAAGACTATAGTATACAATTACCTATTATTTAGGTATTATGATTATTTAATTAATTGTGTAGTTAAAAAATATCATTTAAATCGTAAGCCTCGGAAGAAATTTTAAACAATTGTAACAATTTCGCAAATAAGTAAAGGTTAGGTAACAAATAGAATTTTCATTCATGTGTTTTAGCCATGATTTCGTATTTGTTTGTAAAATATCTGCCCATTGCCTATTAGTGCCACAAGTAAATTTGTTTGTTTATAAAATATGTTATTCGTTACTATTTTAACATTTAACCGAAAGATTTTGTTTTAGGGTCCCAGAAAGGGAACATAATTAAATTAAATATAATTAAATAAATTCGTCTTAAATGACAAAAACGAATCCCCCTGAACTAAGTGTGCCTATTGCATAAAATACTATACATAAAAATCCATAACATTATTTAAAAATGCTTTGAAGGAATGAAACCAATCGATCTATGTACATGAAACGGATCTTTGGTTATTATTTTATTAGCAGTGATAGTCCTTTGGTAAAGTGTACTTTACACATGGTCCACCATACGAACCACTAAGGGTGGTATGTACAATGAGTATATAATTTTATTTCTTATCATTCTCGATTTGCACAATATTATGGCAGTAAAACCACAACTATGTGTAATATGGATTAGGGAATTAGGGTACAAGAGAGAAATCTAAAAAATCTTGAAATTGATTTCAGATTCTCAAGATTTAGTGTAATTTTATTTTTATCGTAAAGCACACCAGTGTAGTGAATCTTGCAAAATTAAGTATGACATTTTATTGCTCAGTTGTTAGTTGATCTTATCTGCACACAAAGGATTTACTATTTTCATAATGGCAAAAGTGAATCCTGTTTAGTAGTTTCAGATAAGAGAGCAGAGTCTCTATAGACTAAAGAGTTAATATATAAAGTCAGACTTGGAAAAACGGCAATTCATCTCATTTATTTTCAAGAGCCCAATTTAGCAAACCATTTGGTTACTATCTTTCATCTTTATTTGCACACAATTGTCGGAAATCACATGAATGAGAATTATATGCAGTCACATCTTTATCTTTCCTAAAGCTAATGCTAACAGCTCCATTTAGCATTATGTAGCGCATACATTGTATTAAAACTTATAGAGCTGATTTATTTCAAGAAGCCATAATATTTTCCACTAAATTCACTTCCTGTCTACAAAAGTGAATAATTAAACTTAAGTTGTAAGTATAAAGCCATTATGTGTTAACCATAACTTCGTTAATTTTGCTTCACATAGTAATTCTATAGATAATACAATGTTTTGTTCTACAATTTTGATTTAATTTGTCTTTAATTAAATTACTTACAAATCCAATCGCAATTTTTGAACCTTTATATCTTGAATTGTTATTAAATATTTAAAAAATAGAAAATTTTAAAATTAATTCCTTGAACAACTAGTCATTAACAAAATAGGTAAACAAAGTAAGCATTCGTGGGCTACCTTTTAAATGACAGATATAATTAATTTAATTCTATATTGTGCAGGTTACGTATTTTGTTAATCCCATGCAAGGAATTGTTACTATTGTATGCCTACATTATTATGATGAAACGAGTAGGTATTTCAATTTTAACTCTATGGAAGTTGTTACACAAAGAAAGTACTAGAAAAATATGCATGTAACAAATTACTACAAATGAATTTAGCTCATAGCTCTTTAGATAATTGGTTTTATCCAGGTTCCGCAGATATTTGGTTGCATTATAGGTGTTGGTGTGTGTTCTAAGGCGATAACCTCGTAAAAATATTGTGGTCGTAACAAGCAACTAAAAATGTAATCCTTAACTTACACATTTTCTAGTTTTTTATACCTAGTATGAAAATGAAACTGCATGGGGGTACCTAAACACGAATACCTAGAATAGAATACTCATAAATACGGTTCCAATCCACATCCTCTCATAATCAAAGTGTTCTTTTTAGCTTTTTACACGCACCAGTGCATAAGCACACAGAAGATGTTCGTATTTCATGCGACCAAAGTGTATTAGTCCTTGGAAGAATTAAGGTCACATTTCTTAGTACATCAATAATAATGAAAGTATGCATATTAATAGTGTATGTGTGCGGGTACTTTTGTTCATATTCATCGTTACTCCGTCCACCTTGAAAAGGAGAATATGGAAAAGGGTGAACGCACGTACGATGAATGCGAAAAGATAACCTCTTCATTTAATTTAAGTCTGTATATTAAGCTAGCAGTAGAATGTTGGTATTATTATTTCATAGCCTTGGGCTTACTTTGAGTGTATTTACGATAAAAATATCATTTTACTGCCTCTTCTCTTTTCTCCAGTGTGTGTTCTGTTCTACTTATTGGTGCTCTTAAGTGGAATGTGAAGCTAAACCAAACCCAAATCAATTTCTAGCTGAGCCCGAGTAAAAATTCTGGACAAGAACTGAGTAAACTGAACCTAAGTAAACATTTTCCTAAGCAAAGCGTCGTAGAAACCGAAGTCTACGTCACTTCACCCTTTCTGAAAGCAAGACACACAAAAATACGTGTCTTTAAGAGAAAATGCCTTCTAAATCAAATTCAGGGTGTCTATTTATAGACAGAGTCAGATTACAACGGCATCATCTCTCTACACTGGAGTAGTCCTTCTAATGAAACACATTTTTGAAACAATTTAGCCCAATTTGTACGCATGTAGGAATACAGATGACAGATGAAAAAGTCTAAAAGAGTCCTGTCGTGTGTGTACAGTCCACGATGAGGAAGCGTAATTTCTGCTTTTCTTTTTGCAGCAGCATCCGAAAGCTTTTCTTAGCATTGTTTCATTTCTCACACTGATTTTTGTTCTGCTTCTGCCTGACTTCTGCTTTTTTATTGTCCGTGAAAGAAAAGTGTAGTGTGTGATGGTGAGGGACCTTGAACATAAAATAGAAGTAATATATAGGAGGGACAGGCGTCATATGTTCATCTTGTCGTTTCGTTTTATACTTCATTTTTACAGCTTGAGTATTATTTCAGAATGAATGAGTGCATTTTAACTTATGTCCTAAAGTTATTTCGTCCTTTCCCCTGCCATATTTTATATTATACTATATACACATCCAACAACAGAGATATAGAAAGTCGGCAAGGCACAATAATGCTTTTGTAGAAAGCGAAGGGGCTGGGATTCCTCTTGGAGTCTGTAGCAAAGCACATAATGAAGTGTCTCAAAGAAAAAGTCAACGCCTTTTTCTTGTCGATTGTCAGTCGAAACGTTTGGCAGAAATACTTAGATTTATTGTTCCCTCTCATTTTCCTGACAGACTTCACACCCTTCATCAGTCTCCTTCCATTCCTTTGTATCGGTCGACCCTCACAGTAGACACTTCACTTGGTCTCCACGAATATCACTCTCTCTCTCTCTCTTCCGTTTCAAATTGTCTCAATTATTATCACCAGCATCCATCCCAAATACCAACTAATACTATCTACTGTAAATAAATAGCATATGTCGAGAGTTTTCTGAAAACAACTTTTCCCCACCGCCAAGGGCCATTTCATTTTCTGCATAGATGGGGATGAAATTTTGTATGCTAAATATTTGAAATATGCTCTACTTGTTTGAGTAGTACAGTATTACGAAATTCCTTATATCTTCCGAATTATAGTCAAGTGAAAAGTGACAAATAAAATCACACTAATTGATTATTCTCACAAACTAAGCAAAAATTCGAAAAAATTATAGACATCAAATATGTTTAATTTTAGACGAACAACATTTTCGGAATTGCATGTATTATCGTAGGTAGTCAAATTTGGGAAACAATGGAAAAAAAGAGGTATGAAATGAAATATGCAGAATATGAAATGGCCCTTGGCAGTGGGGAAAAGTTGTTTTGAGAAACCCCTCGACTTATACTATATGCAATATATATATGTGTGTGTGCATTTGTATGTGTGTAAAACCTATATACAATATGCATCATGGTTACATATACAGATATAATATAATGTGGGAAAGTATATAAAATATGGTAGTCTATAATATAGTCTACATAGAAGGAATTACCGTTGTAGGGAGCTTCATGCTGTTAGAAATTTGGAAAGATGAATTTGTCTCTTCACTCTCGGTGCATTATAGTAGATCCTATTATGGTTTCCACTCTAATAGTAGCAGTAATCTTCTGATTTTCTTCTCCCTTGCGTAGTGTGCCCGTATTCTCAATTTGTGCATGAAAAACAAGGAAAGAAAATTGAACCGATTATTTATTCTGACTACTTTTCTTCAAGAATAGAACAGCAAAACGATATTCTCAAAATCTGAAACAGGTAGGTTAGTTTGTAAATTCCCAGAAGTAAAAACCTTACAATTTTAACGGAAAGTAAACAATATCTAAATTATTTGCACAATTTACCTACAATTAAGTCATAAATTTGTGTAACAGTCTTGCTGGAGAGAGATAAATAGGTGAAATGCTGTTTTTTCGTAAATACTTAAAATATGCATCGTACACTAAAATATTTGTATATTTTCATATTTGCACAGATTCACAGTTTGTACAGATTCACTGTACAATTCACATTTACTGTAATTGAAATGCTAAATCTAATATTATTAACGCATCATTTATATAGATTTAAAACATAAGTACGTCATTTAATATCGTTTGAAATGGTTCATGTTGAAATTCTGTACAATCAATATCTTCGAATCAAAAGAGTTGTGTTAAGAATTGCAACATGCAATGGCACGTGGCCAATTTATTTACATCTCCATCGTGTCAAAATCATGTAAACTGACGAAATGAGAAGCAAGAAACTCTGCAGTTCACAATATGGCTATGTAAGATTTGACTGACAAAGATATCCGTCTGAAGAGATTTAAAGTGACAGCAGCGGAGATGTTTAATTAAAGGGAGTGAGTCAACAGTAGTGCAATACTCCAGAAGTAAAGGAATCAGTTAGCATTATAGCTCTGCACATAGAACAGTTAAAAAAGTAAATGAGTGTATATTATATTAAATTTCCTAGAATTTACTCATACTTATCTGAATGTATTACGTATGTTTATAACCTATATAGCAACGTATATTTGTAATGCCATAAAGGTTTTAAATGCCATAAAGGAAGAACTTTAAGAACACAACACTCACCAGAAATTTGTTTGACTGTCATTCTGTTACCCTTCTTGCTTTGAATCTTGTAAGTCGAATCGGATCTCCCCTCTAGCCTAGTTTGTCTTTATTTCCATAAGTAGCACAAAGCACAAGTGTTGACGGTAACTACCAATGCTAATATCTACTTTACTTTGGAAATGCGACAGCTCCACTTTCACTCACTTGCTGACTGGTAATTCTGCCTATACTAAATATTCCCTAAGATATACCATATTATTTGACTGAGTGCTATAGGGCTAAGTGGGACTACATATATCATTAGTACCTAATATTAGTATCTGCTTTACAAAAGATAGTGGTTAAGCTACAGACGATTTGCGAACATGTGATTAAAGGTTAACAGGAATGCTTGAGGGAATTTACAGTACATAGAAGTCGGGGGGTCAATTGCTTTCGTTTTAACAACTTTTATATCAACGCTATATGCTAACTTTCCTTTGAAATTTCATTCCCTTTAATGCGCCTACACGATTACACAAACAGAAATACAGATCATCAACACAATCTGAACTTGATATAAGTTGAAGTATAAACTTGTTATTTTTAGAAAATGGAGATAATGGAAGATTTGTTGTATATGAAAACAAAATACAGCGTGTTGTATAATATTAAATAGCCTCATGACTCATAATAATAGTTAACCTTGAGATTACAGATACGATACATAATACATTGCAGAATATTATTAACAGTCATTACTTGTTAACTTGTTACAGAAGTACGTTGTTACACTGTAATACTTGAGAATTGAGATTACAAGATTCAAGGTTGTTGGCAACGAAGACTGTCTTTGAATTTTCGGTGATTTCACTCAACTTTGGCAAGCTCATCTCTTCGTCGGATGTTTAAATTTTAAATGGTTACAAAGGCCATCATTTGCGACCATGAAAGTGAAGAGCGACCTTAAAATAAGTTTCGCTTGCAAAATATTTTTTACTGCAAAATCCAACCTACTTTACGCTCCTATAAAATTGGCCAACAGAATAAAAATAATATTGGCAATCTTATGTCTTAACTAGAGCAAACGCAGTTTGTGTGTATTATGAGAACATGACCCATTTTAACACAATTATAAGCAAATATTTATTTTCGAAGAGTGATTTACATGTAAACGCTCCCATACTAGATGAAAGGTATTTCAATTGGAGTTGGTGTTGTTGCATAACTAAAAGGAACGTTTTACATTGGATTGGAAATATTCCTGATGCGATGTGACCTATATTGTCTTGATTTGAAAAGATTGCGTTTTCCCAGTAGATAATATGATGCAAGATGTTATGTAAGCGTCAGTTCCGATATGTCGTGGTGTTGATAGATTAAACTTCTCCAGTTCTTTCCTATTCACATAAATTGTATGGTGGGTATTGCTTTTGACGTTGCTTTTTCTGATTCCTGATCCAATTCAATAAGCGCAGGAAAACTGAAAATAAGGAAACTTGAGATTGTGCATGTTTTGGCTTTGACATGCTATATATTTGTGTATTGAAGACATGATTTTATCATGTAGACGTAGGTGCTTGAATAAACCATTTTAAAATTGGGTCAATATTGCTCAACTCAATATACCTATTACATTATCAGGTTATTTTACGCTCTAATGCATGCCCCAGGGGAGAAAAGCTTCTAGATTCTCTCAACACTTGCCAAAAAACGAAACTAAATTAATAAACTTCAAATGTGAAATGGAAAAATATGTTATATACATTTACAAATCACATAGTTTTTTTGCCCCATTTGAATGTATTATATTTATTGATACTCCTCTAGGTGAAAGCAACTCAAGAACTAGTTACGGTCTACTATTTACTTTTATACAATTTAATCCCTGTTACAAACGAAACAGGATTGTAACTCTATACATCTAAAAATTGTAGAAACGGAAATATTTGGAGTACTGTGCAAGTTTATGCACATCCCAGATTTTATTGTGTGGTTAAATCCACGAATGTTACATACACCACTATGCATTTTTGAAAGCGGTTTGAGTTGCAAAAGAAAGTGTAGGTTGTGTGAGAGGTATTAAAGTGTCACTGCATTGAGAAAAGAGCATCTAAGACCTAAACTATGTGAATACAAAGAGTGAAAGCAAAAAAATCTTGGAGGAATTTAGTTTCTTTGCTAAACTCCTCTATTCTTCTCGAGTTACAACATCCTTGCCTTGCCTTCGACTGGCAAGTATAGCTCCCGGTACAATGCACTGCATTGAAACGCCCCGACATTTTGTGGGACATGGCTGCATGACACTTTTGGCTGTTATAGTATTCACGATCACGACCATGCGACTGTGTTTGAGGAAGAGAAAGTGTTTGGGAAAGATATAGGTGAATGTGTAGTTGTGGGCCACACAGCAAGGCATTTGTAAGAGGTCACGTAATAATAGTGTGTCACTGTACAACACGACAGAATGGATGACAGGGCTTATGCGAAGAAAAGTGTGGAGGAAGTCGGGAAAGCAAGCAAGTGGAAGTTTTCCGTGTAGAAAGCGAAGCCCAAGGTTTAGGTTAAAAATGAGTGTCAAGATTGGATTGGGTGTGAGGGATGAATGTTGGGCAATGATTGGAGAGGTAGTGTGAGAGCCTATTATGTCAGTTATGGAGCACTATTCATCCTCACAAATCGCCCTGTTTCCCTCTCCCCATCAAATACTTAGTTACTACAGCATAAAACTTTGATGAATCTCCTTTCACACAATGTGAGTGGGGCTCCTCATTTTCAAAAGTGAGTCGAGTGTAACAGAACAGAAACACACGGAATATAATACACATACACAATTCCGCAGCTTTACTAATAATATTACTATATTACTATAGGAAGTGTGTAACTGTATTCTTGTAGGCATATAAGTAGGAATAGTACACGGTGTATACAGTTACAAGGCAACTAAACTAAATTACACTGCAAAGCACAGCACAGCGGTCTCCGTCCTCGAATCTCAGAATACTAACAGAGTCTAAGAAATGCATTGGAGACGAAAGTAACTCTTCTTTTTCAAAACATAAAAATAGTGGCAGTAAGAAGAAAGAGAAAGAAAGGAGTGAGCTTACTGTGACTGACTGAGTAAATAACGGAGAGGGTGAGACCTTTTGGTATTGGAGACGAGAAATGTAAGAAAAGACTTTCTTCATGTACTTTCTATTAAAACTGTACTCTGGAGTAATAATAGCGGGAGAGAAGGGAGAGGACTAATACCAAGGACAAGACGAAAGGCATTTACACCATCAGAGCAATGTGCATTTACAAATATAAAAAGTAGACGAAGGCTTAAGAAATGAAATGAGTAGTACAGGTAAAGGCTATAATCACTGCTGAATAGAGTTAAGCTATATATAACATAAAGAATATCACATGGAAGAACGTTATAAAGAAGGAAAGAGTGAAAGTCGTATTTCCACATTGAATAGGAAGAAGGGAGTTTGAGTGTGTTGTGTATAGGGAAGTATTCCTAGTTATATTTACTCGTTTAAGTTGTAATAGTGGCAATAGAGGAGGAAGGAGAAGTTAGTTTGTAAAAAGGGAAAGCAAGTTGGGATTTAGAAGAATAGCAGGTTTCGGAGGATATAGAAGGAGTATTGAGGACGGTGGGTGAGCTTAGAGAAAGATTTCCGCACGCTGAAAGTGAAATGTTACCTTTTCAACTGAGAGCCAAAGTGGAGCTGTTGAAAAAGAAACCCGCTGTAAATTATGCTCTTCACTTTTTCACTCTTTACTTTAGTCCTGGTGGCTCTGACTCCTCTCGGGTCGTCGTCTGAGATGTGTGGTGGTGGAGGAAGAAACGATATATTACAAAATGGTGTGTATGTGTGTGTGTAGGTATTATAAGTAGCTCTGCTCTATCAGAATCTTTCTCTACTTAAATGCACGTCTTTCTTCTCCCGATGAGAAAACTAACCTCTATTTGTCATGGCCATTAAATAGTTACAGGAATACAAAAGCCATTCTTTGATATAATTACTTTTGCTTCTCTCTGTCTTTTTTACAGTTCCAATGCCTTGTAAACAACTATCAGCTAAGGCTTAATGAAACAATAGCCATTCCCTCGCAACACTAATTTATAACAAAATGCAGCATTAGCTTTAATGAGCATCCCTACTTACTTGCACTGTCAAACTAATAAAACTTTTTGATTTACGCAAGTTCATACGAAAAGTCAATTTATTATTTTATATGTGAAAGATATAAATTACTAACTGTGTTTCCAGGTTTGAGAGTTGTTTAAGAGTATAATATGTAAGTTGGAGTGGTAAAAATTAAATAAAATTTAATTGTAAGTAATTAGTAATCTGTGTGAGTGCAGAATGTATGCATGTAAAGGTGAAAAATATTCAATTTTGCCACATATTAATGTTGTGTTTTTCAGCAAAGGCCTTTGATTTTTACTACGTAAGTAATATGTAAAATAAGAACCGCAAAATTTGTATGTGAACATTTTGATGCGTGTAACATGTGTAGAAGTTGTATATATCTACAAAAATACCTATATAGGGAAAAGTAGGTTATTTTGGTTATTATATTTACTGGTTATGAAGAAATAGGAGGTGATTCAGTGAAAGAATTTAATCTTTTCTACGCTGTTACGAAAGCTCGTTTCTTTTGCAACCATATGGTGGCACTCCAAGAATTTAACGTAATATTGTGTTTCGTCTCATTCATTGCATTGAAAACTTAGCTGTAGGCAATTCCACTCAGAAAAATTGTGTTGTAGAAAAATGTGCTGCAATTTTTCTCATTATATACATCAGTTGAAGAAATACCTAGCAAGACTTAATTTAAAATAAAAAGCACTTCGCTTATCACTTACAGCAATTCTCCGTTTAAAGAAGGAGAAAAACGGGAGAAAGCTACACCGATTTCTGCTTTATGGACACACTGAGTGAATGGATGGAATTAGCAATTGATTTTTTATGTTATGTGTTAGGGGGTTACCTATATACTGAAGTCAGAAGTAATTCAAATGACAGATGCCGTGCTTTTTTCACTTGTAGTAAAAAGATTGAGTCAGGTTAGTGTAATAGTTGCTCACATGTAACAAAGAAATAACTCCATGTACTTGAGTGTATTGAGCACAGAGAATATTACGTATCTGTGCTGGTTTTAAGTAAAGAAGTCATGTCTGGTAAAGTGAGGATGTTTCCCAGTGGAAATTTAATGCCTTCGTCCGTCTCCATAATTTTGCAAGAGCTGTATGGCAAGAAAACTTGCACTTTTGGCACAAATTTCCCCAAGAGACTGAAAGGGACTGGGAAACGTCATTCGAATTGAAAGAGCAATGCAATGCAACACAACGTCTACTCCACTTACTTCTACATACATACTTCTTCTATTCGATATTCTTTTCTTTTCTTACCACCACCACCACTCTACGTCTGTATAAACTATATATTTTCAGAATAGGCTTACTACTTATATATCTCCACATAGTGTATATATCTTAACAAGACTCGCTTTCAACTTTCAACAGGACCACACGGAAACGACACAGACAGAATAAGATTCGCTCTAGTACTTTTGTACTTGTACTCGTCTATATGAGACTACTCGAACAAACTCGAGTCAAGTAGCCTTCCAAGCTCTCACGACTGTAAGAAAGACAGACTGTACAGCTACAACATGCCAAGCTGTATATATTCATCATTCAAGTGTAGTGACATAATATAAGGAAGAGTATCAGTGTACGTTTCATATATGGCTGTCGTATATATAGTAAGCGACTTTCATTGTACAAATCTGACAGAGAGAAAACAATGAGCTTTTCTACTAACTTGACTTTTCTACTTCTTTTTCGGTGTTTCCTCTTTTTTTTGAAACGGAGCAAACGTGTATGAATGCAATTGGACTTGGGGTGCTGTTGCTACTAAAACAGTCGCATGTACAGTAATACATAAATTCAACGTAGGTAGCCAAACGTGTGTATTCCATTTTACTGTTTATTTATAAGATCATAAGACAATTCTTCGTCTTACAATGAGGAAACCACAAGAAAGGCTTTGGAAAAATAAAAAAGGCACTGCGACTCTTAAAATATTGCTGTTTTCTTTTGAGGAGCGCAAACTTTATGAGGCATTCCTAAAATAAACCTGATAACTTACTTAGCCTTTAGATTTCCATTCACAAAGGCTGTCCTGTGTGCATACATTTGTCCGTCCAAGTGAGTTCTTTATGTAAAAATAAAGTGAAAACATTCGCAGAATTCTTCTTACAACATTCTTGATAATTTTACTCAAGTCAGCCCGACCATTCATTCTGGCTCATCTCATGAATTTTTTACATTTACTATATGTAAGTACGTAAGTATATGTATATTTACAGGAAAATTACATTAGATAACATTATACATTAGTACAACTCAAGGAATGCAGTACAGTATTACATTTACATGTCATTCGAGAAAGTACTTCAATACCTACATAATATAATGTTGTATTACATACTCATCTCTTGTGATACATGCAATTCATCCTGCTACACACACACATACTTTACTTTTTAGACATAATACACACACAACCCGAGACTTGCTCTCTTTCTCTATTATTATATATGCTGCAATAAAATCCCCCATTTCTTCCATTTCTCTTGCTTTCTTTTTCCTTACAATATAATACACATATATTTTATCACTATGTTTATAACCAACTCGCGTACATTAAGCCACACACACTTAACAGTTTCCATTTCACATCCACAGTTATCTACATAAGTAAGAACAGACACATTTGTATATACACAATGTATTAGTAGTATTTTAATTTCAGTTTAGCAGTTACTGCCCATGTGAACTCCCATTAGCTAGTACAGTATTTATAATATATTTGTTTTTATAACCGTCTGCTCCCATTTTCTTTTCTACACATAATAATGTTATTACTCGTCTTTGCTCACGGCTCTGTTTGTACAGAATCCTTACTTATATATACAACATTACACTTAAACACATGTACAGTCATCTCTCAAGCAAACATTCTTCATTCAACAACATTATAAGACAATTCACAATACCGTACTTAATAGCCCTCTTAAATGCTTCCAGTATAGAATATACCTAAGTAAGTAGTAGTATGTAGTACAATGCAATACATTATATACTTACTTAATTTATCCAACAACGAATAGGGATTTTTAATAGACAATGCCCATCTATTTATGTTCATCTTCATGTATGTACGTATCTGTAGTATATGTATAAACAACACTTCACTTTTAATAGTAACAATATATCTGTATTCCAAAAAACGGACACATACCTATACTTTTATATATATTTATATAAGTAATACCTATACAGTTAGGTTTGGTTTATAATATGGTACTCGTACTTATGTAAGTAGAATGTAGACCTAGAGATTAAATTAAGTGACTTATTCCTTTATTACAGCAGTTTAAACATTGTGCAGATTGTTTTGCTGCCATTCCACATCGTGCACAGTAGAAAAGATCAGAAACAAAGTCTGTGTGCTTCAATTATAATTTTAGACCAAGTTATTCCGTGCATGGAAGTATAATAGTTCTGCTGGGAAGTAATGGAGTATATTTGACTTGGTTGGAACATTAATGTAGTGAGTGTATAGTCTACTTGGCTGGTATAATCGGAGTAGGAGTAGTCTTGGTTTACTTTGGTTTGGTTTACGAAACATCTCATCATAATCGTAATATACAACATGTGCTTTCCATTTCTCTCTTGCCCATTTGACTGAATTCACTTTCCAAGTACATCTCAGTCCGGGAACAACAAGGGCAAGGCAAAGCAAAGGGAGTACTTCATTCGCGAGTTTAGCCGCTTGACTCTTGCATATTCCACTCTCCATTTAAATTTATGTATATTCAAATTTTAAGTGCACAAGCTCGCATTTTCTTGCCAATTACCTCATTCTTCTTGGAATTTCGTGTATAATCCGTAAACATGTAGCTACTTACATATACAAAATAAGTGCACGTAGACATGTACAGTGTCAGAGAATGTTTTCCAGTACCTACATAATACATAAATACATACATACCCTTAAAACATGTATATATTCACAATGATTTCGGTTACTTTCTTCTTTTGGCGTGGCAGGAGGAGAGAGAGAGAGGTGGTAATAGTCTTTCGGGAAGGATGCAGTTAGCACACAGAGGAAAATACAGGGGCATTAGGGGAATGTATAATGTAAGGGCAACACTAACATTCTGTTATTTATCATCCCACATATAATATTATATTACAGTTCTTGTACAATTCACTGCATGCTTGTGATATAGCCGTAGGGTCCTTACAGTTACTTAGTTAGCAAACTCGCATCACTTTTAACCTAACCACTACTATCTTAAAGTTGCAAGTAAAACTCTTGGAACACGCAGAAACGGCTATTGCTTAGCGTGGAGAAACTTCCTAAAAACCACTTAAACGTACGTTCGCGTTCTTCTTGTTTGCAAAGTTAAATATTTAGACCACATTTACTTAGAGTACTACAAACCTAAGCTTTTCTCTCACAGATGCTCTTCGCCGCTATTTATAATACCATACAATATTTCCGTATTACAATTTATCGTAAGGTCTATGTACTTTCTCGCTCTCTCTTTCTCTCTATGGTTGTACTAATATGCAAATAAAGGTACACGTACATTAGTTATACATAAGAACAGCACTGGCTTGTAGTAAATAGACAATAGAGCAAAAGTAAATTTTAGTCTTTAATCACATTAGTGCTAATTGTATGCATACGCTACTACACAATCGTACCCAGGATACAAATCCATTAACCTTCTGCGTTAAAAACAAAGTAACGATATACAAACAGAATCATGTGCACCACGCCAAAAAAGCACAAAATTGCAACGTTCGAGACAGACAGGATGTGAAATTAAAGTAAATTAGGCTCAAACACTAGAAAATAGTTTTTCAATATCATTTCACTCGATTAGAGTGCACCAACGGTAGAATTGCCTATAAAACCTCATCATGCTTTTTTAGTAATTGTATTAAAGTTCAAAGTTCAGCTTTATTTAAGTGTCTTGTATAAATAAGGTGGATTTAGTGAATACTTGTTAAAAATCGTATAAGCTTTTGGTGCATTACACATGATTCTGTTCATACAAATACATATTTATTTTATCATACATTAAGACTGCATTCAATTTGGCCAGATTTTATATTTACTTAGAAACAAGCATTCGCACTTTACACAGTCCCACTTGTACATGTTTTAGACCATACAGTTTGAAATGCTCTCTGAATTTGCGACTTTTTAAGCGAAAATTTTCAAATGAAAAGTGGACACCATTTATGCAAGCTTTCAGGTCTGAAGAAGTTACTTATTACTGTACCTACTACTGAAAGTGTTGTTGAACTTTCTAGCGCTGTGAATTAAGTCGGTTGTTTAAACCTTTTTATAAAGAAATGTGCCCTCCTTCATCTTTAATTTAATTAGTTTAACAATTTGCTTCTTACATGTATATGATGCATACTCAACAAACAGTTAATAAACAAACAAATCCTGAAGTAGAGCTCATAATGTCTTTTTCTACATAAAATCTTTCCACTTTCATGCGTTACGTTTTCAGCAGTATTTTCTAGTACGTTGTACTACATAAATCTATCATTCTTGAAATTCCTTTAGAAATAAGCAAGCTGATTTTACTTGCAAGCATTTTTCGTATATATAAATTTGCTTGCATTAATAAGAAAATATATCATACGAAGCGACTTTACTTTTGTTTAGCATTCCTTTGCTTACGGTCGGGAGAAATGCAAACGAAAGAGCGGAATAACGCGCTTTGTGAAATGAAACAAATGTTGTTTAAGCTTTTTCCTTTTAATTCCAGCAGCAAGTAATTCTCAGCCAGCAGAGCTTTAGCAATTAAGTTGTAATGGCCTTCTTTTCCATTGTTAGCGAAAAGGAAAACATCCACAATCCACTTTTGTAGTACATTTGCAAACTCAGCTTTACAACTACTTTACATAAAGAGTACCTTGCTACTCAACGCTGTGATGCATGTATGTACATACTCACTGTAAACACTAAAAGACAAGTAGTACAAAGTAAACATTACAAATCATTACACATGACGGTATTCTACAGGTAAATGTACCAAAGTATAATATGTACTTAAAATGCTTTTTGTATATATCCTCAGCTTAATCTAAAGCATTAAAATTCTATAAATCTTATATTGGACGAAGACATCATGATTTACATAAAACTGTGTAGAATCTTTTCTCATAACATTTTCAACACACCTCTAGTCTACACATTAAAAGTAGAGCACTATTAAATTAATTACACTGTATCCTGCATTAATTATTAACAGGAATATTTAAATATTAATACCTATATTATACCTATATATATATATACGTTGGAATTATTTCTTTATGTCTCTGATTATCAATTATTATCACTCACAAATTAATCTATGAATTAATTATCTTCACTTTAGAACTCATTAGAAGTGTTTTTCATTTTTCCATATTTTTTAAGTTTTTTGTGTTGAATTTTGGATTGACTGGGTTAGTTAGGTGTTTCTGTGAATTGAAGTGAAAGTACAGGGTGGACTTTCTTTGGTTTGGGTTGGCGGGAGTAGCACGTGGCGATGAGATGCGGTTGGTTGTGGTGTGGTCGTGGCTGACTTATGTGAGATCTGCTTTGTCTTGCTTTGTTTGAGTGTTATGGATGTGTATAGAAGATACGCTATGTAAAGTCCGAGAAGATTAAGATGACAAGGAAGGCGAAGGGCAAGTCAGAAAAAGTTATATCTCTGTTCACAATGAAGAGCCACGGGTTGGTGGTGCGTGTGTGTGGTTGAGCAGAGTAATGGAATGGAATTTCTTTTCTTTATGATAGTAAAAAGTTTGAAAAATATTCACATGCTTTTATGCTGTCACTACTGCGATGCGTATCTGCACACGGACGTGTACAACCTCAAGTCATATAGGCTGCGTTGTTACTTCTCTTGGGTAACCTTTATGAGAATCTTGTTCATGACATCATCTTCCTTGGTAAAACAATACTCTTCTTGTGTGAGTACGTACTACTATATTACGATGTGGCATAGTGGTGCTTGTAAAACTGTAGTAGTCGACATAAAATGGCAGTGTGTTGGACCTAAGTCTGAATTCTTGCAATTCCACGGCCGATGCGACGAGTAGTGAAGTGAATTCAAGCAAAAGACAAGGGAGAAACAATAGCGCACCTAATCGGACTCGTATCTTGCCTAAAGCAAATAAAAGTTAACTTGGAGGCTCAAGTGGAGCGAAATTGTTGTCATCTTCTCGAGACAGTTAACAATTCTTTGCTAGTTTGTGCAGTATCACTACTTTCCTACGACGAACATCACACAGCACAAGAAAAATCATTACTTTATAAACTCACTGACTGTTTTTTTGTCTGGTTTATTTCCCCAGCTTCCTTTCTCGTACCTTTCAACTGTGCGAGGATACTGCTACATAACCAAATACATATATCTGTGCTGTGACAAGGGTTCACGTGAGAAATGCTTTTTGTAGTTCACTTATTATATATTATTTCCTGCGATGCGATACTTTGCTTTCTTTTTCCGCAGTTACTTTGCTTCTGAAGAACCCTCTTGGTAATCTTATCTTTGGCCATTTACTTTACTTACCTTTCTTCAATAAATAAGAACTCGAGTAACTTATCCGTGGAGGAACAGTCAGACATTTTTTGTACATTTCAACTTGGATCGTGAGTCACTTATTGTTTACCTCTTGAAAGTGTCTTGTCTTGTAATGTCATGTCTCGTCCACATTTACGTCAGCTTAACAACATGGACTTGACATGACGTGACATTATTATACATCCATCCCTTTCGTTCCTTTTCTCACAGGAGAATCTGTACTTTGCCACACTCACATTTTTACGGCAAAGAGAGACAGAGAGATATTTCAAAGTCCCTTTGGCCTTTGTGCCATTCACCACCAACACCAACACTCCCAACCAAACCAATTCAAGTCAAACCAATTTTCAACAAGTTCTTCGTACTTTCTTCACTTTCACTTTACTTTCACTTTGAGTTTAACAATTCAGGTTCATTGTTCAAGTTCAAACACTAAGTCTTGAGAAAATATTCCATTTTGAGAAAACATGGTCTATGTAGTAGCTGTACGTATTATGTGTGTACACAGTGCATGTACGTGCACGGAAGATTTTTCCACACATGAACATCATCCACATATATATATACTATATATTAACCTATAAGATAATATGTACATTGTTCACAAGTCTTAAAACCTATATAGGGAGGTATCTGTACAATATGTCTATACGAAGATGAAATAGCAAATCCTTTATATGGTTCAAGGTTGTCACTGTTTATTCATTCGAAGTATGAAATACAAAGGTTGCCTCGTTGCTTCCGCACAACGAAGTTCCTTCCAATAAAATGTCAACATGTATTATATGTACATACTAGTACAGTGTGTAATGTAAGTATAAAGCTTCTACGACACTAACAAGTAGATCTATGTCGATTTCCGTATTTATTCTTAAATGTGGAAAAAATATCGAGGTAATTTCATTTTCTTCTTCTTCAGACTGTTGTACTGTGATGCACACTACCATCGTATCCCGAGAAGAAATTAAAGATGGCGGAAAACATTTTTATTATATTTTTTAGTTTAGTTATAGTATAGTAGTAGTAACACTTTTGTCTAATGGAATGATGTCATTTTGTCGATGTTCACCTTGAAATTGTGAAAATTGAATTCTTTATAGTACTCACGGCTTTATAAAATGTAGTCACATTCTGATTTCGTGTTCTTTATATCTATTGTGAAAGATCTCCTTTCTTTTGTCGCGAAAGATACATTAATACATTTCTCGACAAAAGGAATACCGAAGTAGTTCTCCCACTACAATACAAATGAATAGAGGTACAAATATTGCAGCGTGTGAGATTCGTAGAAGTAGAATGCAATATAAAACGATAAGTGATTCAATTTCCTTCGGTTGATTGAATTTTTATGAAAATCACATTGATTTTCTAACTAACACTGGAATAAACTAGCATTTCTAGTATATGCTGTCGTATTTACGTATACACAACTATTATACTCTAATACATACAGATAATATATAGTAGAGAAAGTACACATTCTCGGAATTCGACTATAGAGAATCTTGATTCTATTTCCACGGCCCAGACAGACGACCGCAATAACGTAATACAGATTTAGATAAGTATTTAATGCGTTTATAACAGTTTTAGTTTGTGTGATCAATTGAATCCCATAAGAATGTTTGTAGTTTTGTGTTACACTTATAAATAGCGACGGCATTTTATATTCGGAGAGTAATACACAACGACAGATAAATAATCTTTCGTATATATAGGAATTACATTGAAGTCTCTATAGTATAATCCTTAGCTTTAGCTTAAGATTATGTCGTGTTGTGTACACTTGTATTTGTTTAGAGTATATTGTATAGAGTATAGTTTTATATTTTGCGAACATACATGAAGATGTACCTTACGTACGTAGTAAGAGGTATAACCCTATGTATTTTTCCCATATAAAAGAGTACCATTAGTTTCTACCACCTTTTTACAAGTAGAACTGCGAATCACCTTGACGGTAATGGATTCACTTGACAGATGATTTTGGGTGAGAGAGAACTAAACCCGGTGACATGAGTCTGTCTCTCTGTCAATGGCTCTCGCACAGCCGGGTGATGATGTTTTTCTCTCTGTTCGACAGTTGTTGTGTCCCTCTTCTGTCGCATCTGGACATGATAATGATAGTGACCCACATTACTGGACAAAAATTGGAAGTAGATTGTTTGTAGCGTGAGAGACAGGAGGAATGAGAGGAACCAGAGTGGAGGGCAAGGGACGCATGATGTTGAATGACTTCCGTGCTGCATTGCCGCCGGGTTTTCTCCTAAAAACACACAAAAACAAGTATGAACTTATTAGTTTGATTCCTCACTCACAAACTACAGATAAATGCACCACGTTTTAATTTTCTGATGACGTACGTAAATTAAATAATACCACTATACCAACATAATATTATCCCGGGAGAAGTTATAGTTATATTTATCTATGCCACATTGGTTGAGTAGGATATTCTGTTTGAAACAGAAGATGAGTGCAATTAGTGAAAACCAAAGGAAACGATTAGTCACACCTGGACGGATTCACTCTTGAATTTTAATTACTAAGAAATATCTGAACACCATAAGTAAATGATGGACAGGATTTCTGTGAAAATCTGCTTTGTATAGTCAACTCTTTCTACGCGGCTAGATTATAGAGCGAAAGCTAATAAGTACTTCGTTTATTCCGATTACATTACAATCAAGAGAGAACAAGGGAACCGTCATTTCATGTGTTTTGCTTTGACTTTGCGGTCTCATTAGTGTTGTCGGGCTAACCAAATTACTTACTTGATATCGTGTCACACTCCCTTTCCTTTTCCTCTCCTATGTCAATTCCATTCATTCACAGTTGTCAGTTACTCCACATTCCCACATCAACCACATCCCATGCTGTATCATTATAATACATACAAATCCCACACCACACTACACATGTGAATGTCTTTTCTACTCTAATTCCCAACTTACCTACTTTACACTGTCTACCTTCACTCAATCCTCCCAGATGTCTTTTTAAGGTATTTTACGCCATCATGTGTGGGATCAAATATAAATGCGAATATATACCTATGCAAAATTCTATCCTATATTTAAATGTAGTAGGTATGCTGATTAGGAACCGGTGCGTGTATGTAGTCGAATCCTCGGATGCCTCAATGGTCTGTGGCATGAAAATGTGTGTGAGTGTGCTGCACAGCTCTCTGTCTGCGGATGACATATTCTCATTCGTGAAAGTGTACTAATCATATGTTATGCAAATGTAATATGTACGTACTCGTATACACCGAATTATTACACATTATACGCATCATACAAGCTCATTTCATCCTCTGACCTCCTTTTTCCGCTTATTTTACTTTTATAAAAGACACCAGCACCAAATCTGTAATGAGACACAAACAAAATCCTTTGGCTTTCCTACCTCATCAAATCTTTGCTAGTTAGTAAACAATTCTTCACAAACTACATTTTAAACATAGTAATTCGCGTAATTATGACTTTAATAAATTTAGTTTGCTTTCCTGATTGAAATTGTAGAGGAGGAGTATGTAGGTATGAATAATATGAATTATTGAAATAGGATTGTTGGAAGAAGACCATTAATAATTGACGAAATGAATAGTGCAAATGAACCCATATTTAAGTAGAACAGGACTTTTAGTGGTAATGAATTTAGATAGTGGTTTTATTCTGGTATTATTGGTAAGCTGTAGATTTTTGTTGACAGTTTTGCCGCAAGATATACCAGGGCGGTAGATAGTACATTAAAGGCTGGCTACATACATTATGGACGAACTTTATTAAATAACACTAAAACCACTGTGGAGACAAGTCTAGAGTCGTTGAAAAATTTAGAGCTCAACTTTCCCCATTACGTTCACATTATTTAGCTGAAATTGGGTACACCGAGAATTATGTTAATGTAGTCAGGCATATAAACAACGGCTGGAAGTCATCTACATAATATAAGACTACTGCACTGGCTTAAGTAAACCAGGGAAAGGACGACGACGAAGTTTCGTAGAGTAAAACGGTGGTGGTGGGAGCGTTTTAGGTGATACTTATGTGGAAAGTGGAAACACGACTACACACTACACGTCTTATGACATGGAGCTAACCGAATGTGTGAAAGTGCACTCACAAGACCCGGAATCCGGAAAAATACACTTAGTGTATCTCTGTCTAAATATGTAGCAAGTCGACTTTCGTATGTAAAACTGCGAAGCTGAAGCCATTACCACAATACAAGACTTGGCTCGTTCCTCGCACGTCTTGTCGT
Organism: Pogonognathellus flavescens; assembly: GCA_019776165.1. Lineage (NCBI taxonomy): Eukaryota > Metazoa > Arthropoda > Collembola > Entomobryomorpha > Tomoceridae > Pogonognathellus > Pogonognathellus flavescens. The sequence continues at coordinate 20,088 of JABASD010001067.1, read as the reverse complement.
ATTGTTTAGGTATTTTCATTACAATACATTACCTTACTTATTACAGTAAAGAGAAAGGGAGACATTTTTGCAGCCGCAAAGCTGCCTTTATTCAATATTCTGTGTTCTTAACTCCTCATGTCGCCACCAATTTAAAATTGAAGACACACGAATAAGAAATGTGAAGAAAACAGCCTGGAGGAAAAACAGGAATGGGACAACTGGCTCTTTTCTACCATGAAATTGTTTTTTAGGCTCGTTTTCAAAGTAAAGGTTGTGCAATTGGATTTTATGTTGATTCTACTAAGTTCGCTTTTGCAATAGCAAAAAGAGACACACACACAGTTCAAGCACTAGCACACAATTTCCGACTTGAAATTTCATGAGATACGAGATCATCTCTCAGTTTAGTTCTTTGAAACGTAGAAAGAACGCAAACATTCCACACGACATGACAGACAAAGTCAAAGCAAATCTATTTTTACGTACAAATGTCAAGACAAGGTGATGCCTAGTCTAAGACTCCTATATATATTATGCTAAAGTCAGAACGAGGAAAAAATAACGTCGGAACACAAGAATCCATACTCCGAATGCGAATGCGAATAAAAATAAGAGTTATTCAAATATTATACCTTTGTTCATGTAAAGAAGACATGATCTAACTTAATCTTCCCTCTTTTACTAAAATTATACTGGAAATTGAACAAAATATCAGCCGTGTGGGTGGTCGTATGTCAGCGTAACATTGTGGCATGGCATATTATCAAAATTCTAGGTACGTACGCAATTTATTTATTTATTTATGCCGCATTAGACCATATCATTGCCCACACACTCGCTCTAAATACTACGAACGTACCTACATTGGAATTAAATTCGCACAGAGTTTATTGTGAAGGATGTGAGTCATTTTTAACTTAAGAACGATACTCGTCTGTAGTACCTACTGAGGAGATGAACAGAAATGCTGAGCTCAGAGTTGTGCCTTGTGCCAGAGTCAGTTTGACTATGCATAAGCAAGTAGGGACTCAAATGAAGCAGAAAGGCAAAACGGAAGTGAAGCACGACAGGAGTAAATTTTTCACCGGTGAAAATGCAGCCGAGCTGATGACAAACCATCAAACATCCATTTTACGCGTCTGCATACTATAAACCATATAACAACATGCCCCTGTCATGCCACATCACTATATAGTGTCTATATAAGTGTTTCTCACACACTAACACTAAAGTCACATCTGATACTTCTATGAAATACGTAAATACACATGTCTACGTAGCACGTAGTGAAGAAAGGCTTGAGAATGTGTGATATATGACAGAGGAAACTTCTCAAAGGAAATAATATAGCCGCAAAGTGAAGAGACAGAACCATTACACACATAAAGTGTTCCTAGAATATTCAATTCATGTACATACACACATAAAATGCATTAGATACCTATACACATCATCCCGCACTATTTACAACCTAAGCGAAAGTATGATACGTAATACCCAGATAATACAAATTGCACTTTGCACTAAAAAAGCAATAGCGATTATATATAGCGTCCTCAGCTTCACATATAGTCAATTACGAAGTATTTCAACTCTTTTGTAGTTAGGTAGCTTACTGCACATAATTAATGACAAAGTGTTACTGCTAGACTGAGAAGGCCCTTCGTTTCTTCAGTATCAGCAGTGCACACGTGAACCTTTCTCTCATTTTTGCTTTTTCCCGTAGAATCTGACCCATTCTTCATCATTTTCCCCACCTACTCTACTCCACATGCTAGTACTAATATACACAAATAGTTTAGTGAATTCCACACTATCTATATTTACCATTACATAGTAGTGTGAAGAAAAATGAGAGTAGAAGTAGTGATAGTGGCACTACATGTACCTAGATGACAAATTTGTGGAATATATCGACGGTGGAGAAGCACAGTCAACAATACACCCGAAATGAAAAGTGAAGTGAAGGGAAAGCTACTCGCCAATTCAAAAAAGAGAAAGGAGAAGAGTGAGCTAGAAGAATAGCCAAAAGGCAGACTATAAGTAGAGGGCATGAGCTCAACAGACTTGGCTTTCATGGTGTGTAGTTGCAGGTTCAGATGTATATGCAATATATACGTAGTGGTGTGTGTATGTGTGTGATGGTGTAATAATAAAAGAGCACGAGTTTCCACCTCACATCACACGGAGCGCGAGTCAAAGTAAATTGCGAACCCTCCGGCTAGCATGTTCATTGACGATAAGAACTTCAATACGTCTGGGATCTCCTGTGGACGCCCAGGCTATATATATACGGGCATAGAGTTCTTTAGTGTGAATGTATGCAGGGAAAGTCCATGAGTAAATACTTACGCTTTTCTTGCATTTATAAGACGAGCAGACCACACACATACACACACAAGTGTATTTTATGTATACGCTCACTAAAGAAAGTCCTGTTTCCCAAATTGACCTTTCTAACCTCTTCCGAACTCATCATTCTTTCCTACTAACATTTTTCAACACCATACACTATAGGGGGAAAGTCCTTAGAAATTTTATCTAGCTGGCGAAACACTCGTGGTCGGCCTTCGCACAAATAAGGTGTTCAGGATGATGATATCTAACGGCAAGTGGTGTACAAAAGAAGAAATCCTTTACGAGATACCTGCTTAAGAGATAAGGACCCAAACACTACACATAATCCTTAATGTAATGTACGTCCGTTTAACTTTGATTTGTACTTTATACAGAGCCTGTTTACTACAAGTGACGCAACGTAGTAAATAGGAATACTGTAAGTACTGTGTACTTTGCTTGGAGAAAATAACTTTATAGTGGAGCTGGTCCTGCATACAAAGTGTAAAGTGAATTTATGCTTAAGTTCAATTCAACAATCTGTATATGGAATATATTTGTATATAGGGACGACGACGGACTTTCTCTACTTGCACCTTATGGGACATACGTGAGGAATTGGCACTGTGTGCCGTTGGAGAGTCTTTCGGAAATTTCATCTTTCACTTGGGATCGATTTGTTTCGAGGGGATGTTGATGCTCCCTTGTGAATCCAAGGGAAGTGTGCATACGTTGTGGTGATGTGGTATTTTGGAGATGATGTGGCTTCACTCTTCACTTTATCGTATTATTGACCTAAGCAATCGTTTTACAGCTTACTTTGTATGAAAGGTGAATGCTTGTGTGCACAAGTTCAAATGCGTGAATCTAATAAAATATAATGTTCTATTGTGTGTGTACTAACACAGAAATTTAATATTACAAGTTGTAGGAGGAAGTACACTGTGTATCATTACCCCGTCACATTTTTAAAGAGTCAATACTTATGAGTAAAAAATTACAATTAGTTGTCCTGTATATGGAAATGATAGAGCTGTGTATGGTATAAGTTGTTCAAAAGAACACTCATTCATTAAACACATTCATACAGTAATTTCGAAGCTTCATTCATACTTTATTGGTCTTATTTTTTGCTAAAAAATAATAATCAAATATCAAAAAGAAAACTAGATAGGAATACAGTGATAATTGATTTTTATTGCAGAAAAATAAATTCACTTTGTCTTTTATGCTTTATGGAACAGGAAATAAATTGAAGAATTGAAATTGCAAACTTTTAGACATATCTCTATCCTATCTCTACCCAATTAACTTGTTTTGCTTAAACAAAAATGTATGGTTAATTTCTTCTATGTAATTAGAAATGAAATATTTTATGAGAAAATATATTGAAACTTTCATTTTAATAGTACCTTTCAGAGTATTTTATTTGAAATCCAGAGTAAATAATTGAGCCAGTTTTATAACTTTCATCAGCAAATCCCAAAGTAATATGATTGCCATGCACAGACAAGACTCAACAAATAAAGTTTGACATTTTCCTTACTTACTGTCTAATATGGCATACCAACCATTACCGTATCTCAGAATCTCAGAGTCTCAACATAAATATCTCATTTTAAAATTGTTCTAAGAATTCCAAAAATATCTTTCAAACTCACTCTAGAATATTGACATGTCCTCGGAGAATAGAGCCACTTACATGTAAGTATGCTTTTTCATGACTAAATTTTCGACGTAGAATTGTTAGGTACACTGTTTGAAGAGGTAGCATTTCACGGACGGAGTTTCTTTACATACGATAAAGTCACTGACCACACCAGACATACAAAGTCAAACAAATCCACTGCAACTGGCGAAAATCGAGGGCAATGACCAAATGAAAGGCAAGATATCATTTGCCATTAGATAAATTGCCCTCATATGCTCCCCAGCTTTCATATATACATTATACTCCATGAAACTCACGAAAGGCTAACACGGACGAAGCTTTACAGCTTTCTTTAACTTAAATCTCAAGAGACTCTGGTGGTCGTCTGTGTACTAAAGATAAAGTATAGCCCTCGACTACAATTAATGCTTATGCACACACGGCACTATATACACCCATAGACTCTTCAACAGTAGCTGCCCTTTCATCCAGAACATTTCCGTATATAATTGCTGTAAATTTTCATTCTAAACTGACAATCAGTTGATGCAGTATTATTTAAGATCTCCGGGTTTCCCCTGCCCTGCTTACTTACTCACAACCGGAGTTTACTACAAATATAGCAAAGCTGAAATAATTACTTGTTAGGTACAAACCTTCGTTTTTGGTTCATAAATAACGGTAGGGCAGTGATGCCAGAGGGAAGGGGTAAACTAATGTTAACTTGATGAATGGTTGAATGACTGAATGAATTTTCCCCACAGCCATCACAACACAGGTCTACCATTTAACTGGGCCAGTACATAAATAATACACGGATCATTTCAGAACTAAGCGGGGAGTAGCTGGTTGGTGTTGGTGCAACGGTAACGACCCAAAAAGTGGGAAAGGCGAGAGATGACTTTCAATTGACTAAGTCGAGACTGAAGAGTACATGTATATTAGTACCTATAGAAATCATTGTATTAGATTTCTTTAGGTATATAATATAAATGTTACGTAACTCCGAGAGTGTCTTACTGAGTTACTGCCATTGAATACATGAAGAGGTGGTGGTTGCAGAAACTCTCCATTCCTCTTTCCTCGCTTATGACTAATTAATGATGAAAATTAATTTGAAGCACTTGCTGAGAGAGAGGGGGGAAAGCGAGAGGCTGAAGCTGAAGAGCACCAAAGAAAACTCAACTATTACAACATTACGAAACGTGTTCCATATCCACAGGACTCTTCTACTGAATTGAACTCTACCGTGCAAAAAGATAAGGTGGCACATTTAGAAGTGTAGTGGATGGATGGGAAAATATTAGGCAGTTACTGATATAATAATAATATGTAGGCTACACTTACAAGTTGCACAGCTTTGCTTTAGTCGCTTTTGTTCATAGGGGTAGTAGAGGCACTATAGGTATTTGAGTTGGATCCACAGACGGAAAAGGAGGCTTGCCATGGCTTTCAAGATCATCATCTTGATGATGATGAGTTATCTACGTGATGCTGATGATCATATGAAAAATATCAAGTCAACTTGAAAGTTTCTCATTAGTGAGCCGCTGAGGTAGGAAACACAAGAGGAGCTCTGACTGACTCAAAGTTTCCTTTGAGGAGTCGCTCCACTTGCTCTCTTAACTTTTGATAGCATCTACATACTACTTCTATTTAGTTAACTACATTCGCAACTTCCAACATCACTTTGGAATATATATTTATATGGAAGAATTCTATATGGGTAGGTGTGCTTATATAAGGAGGATATAAGTATAGTTAAACAAGCTTTGCGTAAAATATTCTTATACAGAGAGAGAGTGTATAGAAATAATAGCGGGGATACTGTTACGACTTGGAGAGACATTTCAGCCACTTTCATTGAAACTTGGAACGTTTTATTAGTTGCTTTAGTTTTATGTACTTTTACCTTACCTAATTTTCCTTGTTCTGATATGTAACTATGTTCATTCGATTAATCTTCATTTCATTTACTCCTTTCTAAGTTATGAGACACTTCCGCGTGGTGAAAAGGAAGATTTTTCTCTTTCTTTTATGTTCTTTATGGATTTTGATGCATTTCAAGTTTTCCATGGTCCGTGTGCTACAGTTGTATGTAAATGGGAATGAATGTCTAACTACTTTCAGTGAAAATTTTATCATTTGCAATTTTATAACTGGGAAAGTACAGCATTCACAAATCGGCGAAAAAAGTTTTTCAGAAGAATGGAATGTGGAATGAGCAGTTGAGTGAGCAAAGAGAAAGATGTACGTACTCTTGAGAAGAAAAAGAGAAAAAGACTGAAATCGCGTCGTCTAAAGGGAATAAATGATCGCCTGCTCTTCCGTAGACCTGAGCGAAGGCTCAGGAAGGAAGTGAAACCTAAAAGGCAAACAGCCGGCAGCTTTTAATTTTCGATGGAGAAAGAGCAAATGAATTTCACAGAGAGGCTGCCGTCTGTGTTTGTCTTTAGGTCGACACATTGAAAGACATTCCTTTTTGCAATTTTCAGAATTAAGCCTTTAGAGTTACCTTCAGAGTACATTTATGTTATGACACAAATACAGGACACGCAAAGATCAGTTTACAATTTTAATAATAATTCCACGAAAATGATTCTTGTGGCATGTGCCCACGCATTTTATGTAACTAATACACCTTTTATACAACAAGCCTCATAATGAAGATACAATTACATCTTGAAATACTTTATTAAATTATCTAAGGTCTTACGAAAGACGTAGTAGGTAGGTATAAAAGTACCTTAAGCAATGCGTAGGGACACACTGTAGTGTCGCTTCCATTAGTTTGTTTAATTTTTTTCGAAGGATAATACTATTGTGAAGACTCATACAAAAGGAATGTATAAGATGGAAAGGTACTCTTTGCTATAGTAGTAGAGTATCTTTTCAAAGCAAAGCATTATAAAGAGCTGAATGGCCTGGTGAACTTCTTAGAAAGAGTATAAAAGATACACGACTCAAGCACTTTGAGATTTGCTTCTACGACATGACCGTAACTATATGCTCTTTGAACTCGGTATGATACAACTATTGCCAGTAATGAAATGAAGGACTCTCTACGAAAAAGAAAAGATTTGATATCCTTGGTCTTACAGTAGGTATATGAATTCTTGCCTTGACTTTAATTAATGACAAAGTTAATATTTTAAGCTTAGAAAGAATGACATTTCAAACTTTAGTATTATTAATTATTGTATAATCATTTATGAATATTTCAGCACAGCGAGTACAAATCCTTGTCTTATACATATAAACCTTTCTATTAATTCAAAGTATCTGTGTGTTGTGTGATCACTCTGAAATGAATAACGGAAAGAAGTAATAATATTCTGAGCAATTTAGGCATGGAATCGCTGTAGTCTTAGTTTGTAGTAATGGAAGTCGTGAAATGAAATCTGGAGAAAGAGACAGACAGGTTGCTCTGCTCCGACGGGGTAACACTGTCTACGAACACAATAACAATAATAATAACAAAAAGAAGGCTTTCTTTCATGTTCTCTCAGAAATGGCATTGATAAAAGGCATGGGAGAGACAGACTCATAAAAAGCAAAAAGACACAAAGGGGGAACCTCTATAAGCTTCAATTTATGAATAAAATACGACCTAGTGTGTACGTATTATGTGCAGACGGGAATAATCCTCGTCGTGAAGCAACGTCTTACTTAACGCACAAAACTCTCTAACCTTTCCTTTACACCCTTCTTCAGAGCAATGCTCTTCTATCGTCTTAAACTTACTTTTACCACACGCACTTTTCCTTCAGACATTTTTCCTCTGCCATATGAAATAGTAATATTCTCTGTGTGTGTGAAATCAAAGTCAACTCTCAGCCTGTCATTTTCCTTCATACTACTATTACCACCACTACCACTCTTATCCTTCTAGTAAAGAAATCTTAACTTTGATACAAAGATATGCCTTTATGCAACTAAGTACATATAGAAAGTCATCCCCTTATATAGAGCATCGGTATGTGCTATAGCACGCATTTCTCACAAGGTTTATAGTTAATAGGAAGAAAGTGGCAAGAAGACAGGCAGTTCTTGTCTTAAGTATGAACATGAACTGTAGAAGACGATGTGATGTGAGTTTGTGTAAATCGTTCAAAACTCCAGCCGCCTGTACATTACTTACTTATATATAACCCTACCATTAAAATGTTGTAGGGTTTGGTGTATACAGTTTCAATATGTAGTTTCATATTTCACATAAGACCGTGTAATGTACTAGTATATAGGTTGTGTTTATATGTTTATATACACGGAGGTACATTATATTATCAGAAAATCAGAATGTTCACCCATTACGTTGTAAGTGCCACTGAAGAGAAGTGCATTAGCCGATAAGTTGGAAAAAAGCGTCAATAATTTTCACATATTAAAATGATTCGGGACAGAAATAGCAAATGAAAATGAAATTTCCATGTGGGACGCATCGGGGGCTAATTCAATTTGGCGGAGTAAATAGTTGGTTGAAACTGAGCGAATTCCATTAGTTTGATGTGAGGAAATGTGTAGGGAATACGAATAGCTTTGTGCCGTACAGTTCCTGGTTCGTCTTTCCTTCGTCAGTCTAAGTCTGTCTGTCTGTCTTTCTCTTTGCGGCAACCAACTTCTTTTCTCCCCCACTCAATTTAAAACCCCTTTGAGTGGATCCCATTAGAAAGCCGCATTCTTTCCCTTCTTTCATTGTTAGCTTTCTCTTTCTTTCACATCATATCGCTAGGGAAGAAAAATCCCAAAAGTCATTGTGGAATATCAGTACGCACTCAGTACTTGAAAAAGACGAGAGCCGTGGCTCAGGCTGCTGTTGGCTGTTTTGTGTTGCACTTTAGTCGAATAGCTTACTCACATCATGAAAAGACAGAGCACCACCAGCTTCCTCCCCCATGTTTCACATACTTAGCTATTTATGAGCAATTTTTCCACCAAACACATTGAGTTTTCCCTTTCACTGCATTTTCCTTTATGTGATCGTAGTTTATATACCGATAGTGCATTAGTGTGCTGTTGATTCAGTCTTTCACAGAGATAGAATGATATAATTACGAGACATACCTCCTCACTGCACTCTACAACGTATTTACGATATACAATATTTATTTTCTTCCCAAAACGGGTTGTATAGATGAAGCAGGGCATATAGAAAGCACGTCGTGTTGTTGTTAAGGAGCATAAATAAAGCGTAGTTCTCTGTGGTATAATGTTTTGATAGTTTAAAGCCTAGTGGAGTGATAGTGTAAACAACCGGAGGGCTTACCGTTGAGAATATGGACGAAAATGCTGGCCGGATGAGCATTGGAAGGGACACAGCTGTAGTTGCCCGAGTCACTCTTTTGAACGTTGTGCAGCACCAGAATACTCGAAGATTTATAATGGGTCACATTTATATGGCGGCTCGGGTCGTAGTTTATCATTTTTATTCCCTGCAATTATAGGTATACAATTTCATCATTTTAGTTCTAAACACACACACACACACTATATATATATTATATGTGGACTTTGTACATGTAATTACGTAACACAACTATATTATATTTTATCCTCTGTGTGAATCGCTAGTACAATATCTGTATTTCATTATTTCACTTTTCTGACAGGAGCAATCAATTAATTTCTTTTTTCGTATTTACAATACAGCATTTGAATCTAGAGACGCAGTATGCAATTAAGGATGATGAAGGACACAAGTAACATTTCATTAGTTACTACTAAAAACAAAGGGTAAGTTCAGATATATGTACTATAAAATCTATTTACTGTTACATAGAACTGCATAAGAATAGAAGAAACGTTTCATTTCTCTTCGTTAGCTTTCCGTTGAAGAATACTAATAATAAATACTTTCCTTGCGTTAGTACAAACATTTTAAACAACAAACTATCAATCAAATCTAAATTACTTCTACTGCAGTGTACAGATAGTAGAACTTAGCTCTTGTACTTACACAAAGACAAGTGAGCAAGGAAAGAAAACTGCAGAAATGATAAATAAAGACTAATAGTATATATTATTGTCTAAACTAATTTATCGAAAAAAAATAATGTTTGTTCGTGTCCGCCCAGAGGTGGATTTTTCATCCATCGTTCACTAATAATACTTCTCTGGTCAGCAGCATCACATAACATCACAATAACAACACAAAACAAAAAGACATGACAGCACAAGAGAGACCGTTGCAAACTTCTTTTCATTTACTTCTATCTCACCAAGTAGGTATTGCCACCATTATGTCTATTACACTACTACTACTTTACTATTAGTACTGGAGAAATGGCTTTTCTTCAACAAACCATTAGATTTCGTGTTCAACATAGGTAATAGCACAGTAATATTGTAGTGAACTTCTTTATGAGTACATATTACTTCGATATAGCACATAGAGACATATATGCTATGGTAGCTCATGTATAAAGCATGACATTAGGTATATGGTACGAACTACACACGAGAGAAGTATTTGCGAGAGAGAGAGAGAAGACTAATCTTCCTCGGCTACATTATCGGTAGCATTCATACTGAGAGTAAATAAATATATTTTAGACGTTGCACTATATGAAGTACACAAAGATTGCTTGTAGATATAGAGCAGAATAGGAAAGGAGATATTATCTGTACTGGCGCTTCACATTGATAGACTTGGGTATAAAATATCATCTTCCGTGCGTGTATACAGAACAACAAAGAGAACCACTTGCCTGGTACCAGAAGACATATTCTGGCTCCTCAGTCCCATTAATGAGGTCACATTTGAGCTCGAGCGTACTCCCACTTTTGATATATTTGTCAGGGCCTCCTGCGATCTCGGCCTGCACTTCTGCAAATTCACAGCCAAACCCAACACACACAACCGTATCGATCAATCAACCAGAAGATGAAATAACTATACACAAATGCCACCGATACACACACAAGGAAAGTTATAAGGTACACTACTTATTTTTATATCCCTATAATGTATTTGTACTTTACAACATAACACTAACACCACATTAAGTATACGACTCCCACTACCACTATTACTACTGTGTACCCTTTTCAGAGAAAGTAGGTACTACAAATAATAGTATTATCCATATAAGTACACATAAGACATATAGACGCTAGTAGAAATATGTGTAAATACTTTTCTAGTGCTACGTGCCTTTTTACAACAAAGGATATTCTAGAATGCTAAGTGTGTCTGATATATCACTCACAGTGTAAAGTTACGTTTTCTTTTGATAACGTGTACATTATAGAACATCTTAGTTTCCTAATATAATTTTAGTAGAAGAAGGTATGCTATTTATTTACTAGTCTACAAGGAATGGTACTTTAAAGGAAATTCTTAAAGGAAAAGTAAGGCAATCTTCAGCACCCTTGTAGAAATACGGGTGTAAGCACCATATATACTCCTCTGAGATAGTGAGTTTGATGCAAGTAAATGGAATTCAATTGAGAATGCTAACGATAAGCAACAGTAGTAGTTAACGGGATGAAAAAGATCACAGAGACTTGAAGGAAGAAATGAAAGTGTGAGTGAGAAAGTGAATGAATGACAGAGTGAGTGAGATTGAACGCAAGATAGCCACAGCACATTATAGATATATCACATGCTATACGCGATCTATCCATAATACAATTTCTGGCTAGCCAAAAAGTATACAGAGAATCGTGTACGTCTCCTATACACAATTATCGGGTATAAAACGGGAAATTTATATTTATAGTGTAAAATCCAGTTTTCTGTGTCTGTATAAGTATTCTCCGGGTTGGTAGTACCTATATATAAATAAAATGCAGGCAGACACATTTTAGTTTGAATTGATATACTAGTAATGGCAGTCGTAGCTACTGTGGTAGTTAATGTTATAATAGGACAGATGATGAATGAGATAGGAGTCGGCATTTGTGGAGAGACGGGTAAAGAGAGGCGAGACGACTTACCGACGACATTGAGAGTGACAAAAATACTCGAGGGAGGATGAGTGGAGACTTGACATTCGTAGACGCCGGCATCTCTCGGCTGGACGTATTTGATTTTCAAAGTCCAATCCTACAGGGGTTCGCACAAAACAGACAATGAATGATTGTTCTCACTCTTTACACACATCTTACAAAAAGATTAATGATGCTCATCACTTAATCCTCGTCTTCTTCTCTACACTCCTATTACGCTACTCCTCCTGTACTCCGTCCAGGCTCCGTGAATCCCAATCTTTCATTTAGTACATTTCATTTCTCTCCTGGTGTATCATATACACAGTTCCACTATGTACTACTAAATGAATACACAACTTAATGTAATGCAATGTAATCACTTCCAGCTATTACTGATATACACATAGCTCATTTCCCATTAACATTATCTTCGTATCAGTAATTCAGTTCAAGACATGGAAGAGTACATCCCATTTTCATTTCGTTTTGTAGTATCGTGATGGGTAGATGCAGTTTAGCATTTAGACGAGGACAAGACGAACGAACGAAAACGACAAACAACAATGAGCGACGACAACTCGAACTCTTAAGACTTTTTTCATTTTTCTACTACACTCTTTATTTGTTCTCTGCAAGTTGAAATTTGCGAGCATAACTTTTTTTGCAAAACTACTGTGCACTCCACACTCCCATTGCTATTACTTTGCTTTCATATGAATTGACAAACACAACAAAAAGGTTTCACACAATGCTTTGTCATTTTATTCAAAGTGCGACAAAAAAGGTTGTCAGCGACTGTGGAAGCATGGTCAATGTGACCAAATGGTTTTTCTGCCGCGAGTCAAGTGACAATAGCTGTAATATTATTGTGGCCAAATCAAATGTATTCTTATGGTCGTGCATGGTTCTGAATGTTTGTGACTCGTTCACACCTACTTGACTCCCTTCACTCATTCCTGATATGTTTAGCTTGACTTGTGTAAGTGTTCTTTCCTACTATGCACGTAAATGCGTGCTGGGAGAAATGTTGTACCTATATATGTTAAGTGTATGGCTGTATGTGTGATATGTTTGTGTATGGGAAGAGTTGTACAAAAAGGAAAGAAAAGATGTGCCTGATCCTGAAATATGACTATGAAAAGAACCATCGTCAAAATTTGGGTCAGTCAGTGTGTAGTAGGTGGTGAATGTTGAAGAAGCCTCCTTGACTTTCCTTAGGTGTCATACAAAAAGTTTTCTCACCCGCCTAGTACACTAGACTCATCGTCTCTCTCCTTGGCAAGCCACACAAACACATTTTCTCTCTCCGCTGCTTTTACTACGTACTATACGTAGTATTCCATTGTGTTCGTTAAGTACAGAGAAATTGGACGGGATATATAGGAAATAAGTATATGTGGTACTACGTAGATGCATGTGGCACTTGAAGAGAGAAGAGACGTCAACAAAAGGCTAACTCTTTTCAAAAATTGCAAAATGTCAAACGCATTGGGACGAAGTATGTGAGTAAGAGAGCGTAGATAACATAATGTAACTTCCCAACGTACGAAGAATCTGTTCGGGCTGCATTTTGAGGTTTTATGCTAAAAAAGAGATTCTCGCATCTGTTCATTTCCTTAAGAAAGTATTAGTGGTTGGAGTGGAGGTGCATGAGTGTGTGTGTGGGAATGTATGCCAGTGGGAACACAAGTATAAACTAAAAAAGCATCTGAGGTTGAATTTTCTGTTGGTTTACTAAAGATACAGATAGTTTCTCCGTAGGTTTTTCGTGACTCGGCTGGAAAGTTGCGTCCGTGCCTAACTTTTCCTGTCTTGTCTACAGCGCAAAGTGTTGGATTTGCATGAAGAATAGATTTTTGTATGAATTGCGGAAATTCGCACTTCTGAAAACTTTCAGTCGGCACATGAAAGTCTACACGTATGTACCTAGGTTTCTTTTATTATAGTTTTGTAAGTCTGCTTGCATATATGAAGTGTGTGTTCTATTAGTATGAATAGACAAGATAAGTGAGAGTCAAGAGACCTTAACTCGTCTAGTATCTGATAAGAATAGAGATTTTAACCACAACCTACACACTAAAAGGCACGTAGAATAAGTTAAACTCGAATGTTGAAATTATTGTAAGCTAACAAACAACTATATGGCTCACAGAATGAGAAAGGTGGAAAAGAAAACACATATAGTCTTTGCCTCGGTTCTTTAAATTTTTCTAGAGTTAACATGACGGCTGTAGCTGTATGTGTAGTTGACTTGAGCAAGTTCAGTCGAAACGCAAGACGTTCACTGTACAAGTTCATAAACACTCTTGAAGAATTTTCGACTAACTTTATTTGTGTCAAGTGAACTATGCTTCTGCGTTTTCCTTTCTAAACGCTTGTATTCCCTCCAACTTAGCAGAAGACGGAGCAATTAAACTTAGAAAAAAGTGTGCAGACGAAGCGGGGGCTTTACGCTATTATTCCTGTATGTATCTTCGTCAGCACAGTTTTAAGTGTTCCAAACACAATTCGTGTTAGCCTACATATACGCGAACTTCCATGGAAGTGCCAAACAATACTGCATAGCACTTGTATATAAGAAAATGCAGGAAATCTTTTATAAAGATTTAAACGTTTAGTGTAAATGTGGTACACATACATACATATGCATGTACACGGAGTAATATTATTGTAAAACTGATTTATGACTGTGTAAAAGCAAAAAATCGGATTGCACATCCACTACACTTGCAGCAGCACTATTTCCAAGTAAAATATTTGAAACTGTGAAACCTCATGGGCATTACCGTGGGGAATGAGCAGTGCTGTGCTTTGTAGTATATACATTTAGTTGCAGCTTGGGCATGCAACGTTTACATTATTATTATCATTCATGTATGAGTTGTTGTTATATGGCGAAAGTGAAAATGTGGCACAGTTTTCACCCTGTACTGCTGAAAGTGTATGGGAAAATAGAGTGATAAAAATTAAAAGAAACCCGGGGAAACAGTTGGCATCGGTTCAAGTCTGCCAGTGAGCCACCCGTACTCGCAAATGGTTCATGTGTACGAAACTCGTGTCTATATGGCAATTGGCAAGAGTAGCTAGAATGACGACGGAAGTCGACAAAGCTCTTCGTTTCTCCCGTTGGCTTTTCCTCTGCAAGTTCCTTTCTCCACTTTCTCTATTTTATTCGCCTTGATTACGCACACATGAATGGGCAAACGGAGTAGCATCAAATGTGACTGCTGAGTGGATTGAAAATGCCAATAATCCGGTTTAAAACGACGTAAAATAAAATGCATGGCTGAAGAGCTATAAAGATTTTCTCCCAATGTAATATAACAGCACAGATAAATACAATGGAAAATACACGTCTATAGTTTACTCTGTATTACTTGTACTGGTGAAAATAGAAAGGAATTAAATAGACCTCGTATAACGCACCAGTATTAACTATACTCCTGCAGGGATATGCATGTGGTGTACTTTGGATGTAGTCGACATAGTACCTATGTCGTTTTTGTTGCATTACGAGTAAAAGCACAATGGTAAATACAACGGGCACACTGGGAGAGAGAAGAATATGTATTTATGTGAACTGATAGTGGTCTATGGACTGTTGGTGATATAAAATGGGATATGGTGGGTTCAGCACGGGTTGGTTGGTCGGTTGAATGTAATTTAATGGTATTTCGTAGCATTTGCTACTCTCCTGTTGTGTTGGCTTCTCTCGCCATGTTATTGGAATAGATGTGGGAGTTCGGTTGGCTATGGTTCGAATGAAATTCGGAATGTTTCCGGGATCAGAGTGACTGTTAGGTTCTCATAGAGATTTAGCCCGTATGGAATACTTTAGTTGAATCTGTTGTTGTGTAGCATGTAGTGCTCTAGTAGCTTGTAGTCTACGTTGTTAGAGCAGTTTAACAATAACCTATGCACTGTCACGACATGGATGGCCTTTGAAAATGTTATGTTTTCGTTCCTTCTCTATTTACTGCTATGTTTTTGCAATTCGTACTCCATTCTCTAAGTGTTTCACTATTTATCGGCTACTGTTTCTATGTTAAACAAAAATGCTGAGCTACCCAGAAAATTTTTCTTTAAAAGCACATCCACATGACAAACTTGTTCAACTATAGTTGAAATCATTTTACACAACATCTTATACGATACTTTCCCTAATTCAAAATATTTGCTTTAATGTTACGCATAAACATTGCCTTCAAGTTGTTTGCGCAGAAATAACCGTGCTCTTGCTTGTAAATTCGCAAAGTGCTGACGATGAAAGCAATACATATAATATACAAAGAGAACAAAAAGGAATTCTTATGGTTTAACACAAGTTTTCTTTGATTTTTTGTTGCTGATAATAATCGCGTGTTCAACCAAGTGGGATATACACTATAGAGTACTTAGTTAAGCTTATACTTATTTTAATGCTAAGTTTATAGCGGAAAACCCACAATTGCAAATCATAATGACCTAAACACTGTGCCAAGTAGCTATCCATAATCATAACTCTGAAAAAGTAGCCAGAAATTTAATTTTCATTTGATAAATTTGCGAGTTATTATTTATTCGCTAATAAAATGCACACCCATTCACCTTTAAACTTTCGCATGCACATGCAGGAACATGCAAGGTTCTCCACACAAAGGTCTTCCACACAATAGATAAACAGCGTACGTAAATTTTCGCAAAAAACAGCCGCATCCGTATGCAGTAACAAGGAGAGAGGCGTAGAGTTTCTGTGCATTATTATTATGAGAATGTCTTGTCATGTCTCACTAGCATAATGGCTTCGAGAGAGAACCAAGTGAAAGGCGACTGCTAGTAAAAGAAGAAGAGCCTGTACTTTGGGTCTTGTTGTTCCAAATAGATTTTCTCTGTTGGTCGTTTTGCACATCTACAACACTATCTGTACTCAACTATTCCCAGACACAGCTCTACTCGTCTACTAACTATCAATAGTCTTATAGTGCAAAACACAACGGAATATCACACAAAGCGCATTGAATCCCGGCTCTTTCATGGCTCTCGTTGGCAAAAGAGTCGATTTAAAGACACACACAGACTCAAGTCGAAGTATTGTTAAAGGAAATGGTTTTCAGGGCAAGTCAAGACAAGGCATGGCAAACGAAACGGAAAAGAGACAGAGCAGAAGTGTGCAACTCTCCGTGCTCTTTCTCAAGCTAACTGATTGTGGCTTTGGCTTTGCCAACAGTAGAACACAATTCACAATATGCACAAGGCACACACACACCACACATACTTAGTAGGAGGATACTCTTTCTATACACACAGAGAGAGACTCAGAGAGACTCAACAAGACGAGTCGCTCTACTTGGCTGCGCTACAACAAATATATATTCTGGGAATCACTCGTATTAAGCATATCCATGTGTATGTATGTATAACACATATAATATGGTTGTATTATACAACACATATAGGTATTTATCTGCACATGCACTATAAAATTCACCAGTGTGTCTTTACATTATAACAAGACACCAGAGTAGAAGAGGAGCAGTACTAGTTGTATGGAGTAGACTAAAGTAAGTCGAGTAAAGCTTGCGATGCAAATCGAAAATTGGTTTTAGAAGTCTATTACTCTTCCCCAAGCTACAACAACCGCGGAGAGAGAAAGAATCTCGACTAGACTACTAGACACTAGACTAGTAGCTAAGTACTGTATTGACTGTAGCCTTTAGCCCGTGCAGGAGTGGAGTAGTACTACTAGTCCAGATAAAAGACATGGCAGTATCACATCGACCAAAATTTATAATGCTGGAGTTGCAGTGTTGTGGGAAATAGAAATATATACTTGTATATTTTATATAGGGGTTTGTATTATGTATAAACGGAGTAGCTTAGCAGTACATGTAGAAGATAGACACAGAGTGGCGGTGCAACCTTAACAGGATGATAATACGATGGTGAAATGATGGGAGTATACAAGACCCAATGATGTCTGTATGTACACACACAGAGAGAGAGACAGAGAGAGTACATGCATGCTTGCATCTTTCTCTCGTGAAAATACATAAAATCTCTCTCTAAATTCAAAATACAGGGACTATACAACTGCCTGCACTTATTTCCAAGGGCTTTTACTATCTTTTTACTACTACTGGGAGAGCTTTTCCCATTATAATCACACAGCTTGAGAATACACATAACATTACATTACGTGCACAGCCAGCTTCCAAAGTGAAATAATTTTCGTACAGTTTAGAAAAGTTCCCTTAGCTCTGTCTACTTATTTATTATTACTAAGAGACAGAGAGACGAGTTTAAACTGTTTTACTTCGTCTACATTGACACTGTGTTGACTAAAAGCTGTTGTACACATCTTGTCATGTCTATAGACACAGGCAGCTTTATTATTAGCAAAAAACAGCAGAAAAATACACACAGAAACTTATTTCGCTATCATTTTAATCTTATCAACACTGACGAGCCCAACTATGATGCAATTTGACGGTGTGTAATGGCCTATGATTTATTTAGCTTTCACAGCCTCTCTCTATCTCTCTTATAGATCCTTCTTTCATATTTTCTTTATTGTGCCCACACACAATATTATTTACTCAGTCAGGCTGCTAGTATTGACTCAGTCACTCAGTCTGGTAATAACGTAAGTAGTGGAGTAATGAGCGAGTTATGTTCCACTTCATTACAAAAGACGCTAATATCCAATTCTGGTAAAATCACGTATACCTAAATAGACTTTTCCCGATTAGATTCTTCCTTGGCAAACGGAATCTGCTCGACCAACACAAAAGAGGTTTATAGGGAGAGACAAGAGATGTAGTGCAAAGATAAAGAGAAAAAATTGGATATTTCCTTTTTGAATTTGTTTTCTAATTTTTTTAAAGCTTCTTTTGAGTATCTACTTTGGCGTTCATTCAATTCGCAATGAAAAACGGCCAGTAGCTATCAAGTTTATAATCACTTTATCGATAAATCCATATATCAGTTCGTATAAACGGGCCTTTCTATGCATTATGTTCTATTGACTTACAATACTCGGGTATATAGACATTATGAATATCTGTATTGTAGTAGGCATATAACTTGTCGCACTTCTTATCTCCTTTTTCTCCTCGCTCGATGACCTTCTTGGGTGGTCCAATGTCTCGACGATAGGGACCACCCAAGAAGTTCATAAGTTCATCGAGCGAAGAGAAAAAGGAGATAAGAAGTGCGACAAGTTATATGCCTACTACTATACATACTTTTTCCTTATCGAAGATGTTTATTATGCTTGTATCATCTAGATTCTATTCGTTGTCGTGTAGTGTAGAATTGGGAATTCTATGTTACATACGTAAATGCGTCTGTGTCTTCTTAAATGGATTCACTTGCTTACTTTACTTTATTCGCTCCAGATCCTTTGCTTATGTTCATGTTATGTTAGGCCGCGTCAGCTCAAATGGAACTTGGTGCTCCAAGCCATTTTTCTATTGATTTCGCCAGCTTAAGGGAAAAAACTGGCATAAATCTACGATCGTCTTACTCTCTGACTAGTCTTGAAACATACTCAGCTTGAATTTCACTTGAATCTACTTAATATATGGATAACTTTCCCTTTTTTCCAATTCTCAAGTCTAAAGAATATCATTGGAAATTTAAACGCAATTTACTTCCATGAGCTGGAAAAATATTTCAATTTTTTACGCTTCACCAAAAATCCCAAGGACAACATTCCTTGGACTCAAACAGCTTAAGAAGAAATTCGCCAAATTTTCATTCCGCATTTGAATATCTCAGTTCAAATACTCCTACTTGAATTTCATTGTGTGTGTGTTCTGTGTATGTAATATGTATAGCTATGTGTGTTTTCACGCTTAAGTTGTTGGCTACAGGAATTTGAATGCGAAACGCATTGAACGAATATTATTATGTAGGTTAAGGGCTCTACCAGCACTAACATGCCGACCGCTCTCTCTCTCTCTCTGTGCGAAAAGAAATTGCACAACCGCTCGACCGGCAGTGGCAATCTTAACCCACTTAAACACACACTGTATATAACGAATAGAAATCCTCCACCTTAAACAGCAATGCCCACACATTACACATATATTTACTTATTCTTAGTCCTATAGGGACTGTGCGCTTCATAGAGGCATGACAATCGCGCCAACTCTTAATACTATAGTAGATTTTCATAGGCGGACTTTGCTCCATGTACCTACTCA
>JABASD010001066.1:0-48802 GCA_019776165.1 Pogonognathellus flavescens | reverse complement strand
GTAAACCGCTCTGCTCGTTAAGTGCTCTGCTCGTTAAGTGCTCGGCTCGTTCAGCCTTAACGAGCAAACGAGCAAACGAGCGGCTCCTTACTCAGCTCTACATGTACTATAACTAGACAAGAAATTACAACATCCCTTATATAAACATCAGACAGAAGGAATCAAACACGCGTATTATACGGATGCGGATTTGTGTGTACGTATAAAACGTGTGCATTGTTTAACTGGGAGTGAATAAAATGTCACTGTTAGTTATATAGAGTTAGTATGAAATTCAAGAAATTCTTTAGGTAAATTCAGGAACTAATATTACAATATGTGATGAACGTTTCCGTGTAAAGTTCAAGACAACCTTTACACCACGAAAAGGTATAATAGGTAAGAACTTACAAGCAAATGACACATGAAAGGCTTCTATGCGATGGAAAAAATCAACAGGTGAATTAAAATGATGCAAAAAGTAAAAGGTAACATCTGGGCGGTTTTATGGTAATAGCGCCATGTGCGTTGAAAAATATCAGCCAAAAGCTGTGCCATAAGTACCTACAAATTACACACACCTACTACTAGAATTGAGGGATGTAGTAAAATATTTGGTAATGTGTCCATTATTAATGTAGTATTATAATAATAGCAATGTTTACTCACAATTTCCATCAGGATACGAGTGAGCATAAGCTGTAGCTATTGAGGAAAAGTTGATATAGGTGTTGAGGGAGAATAAAAGATGAAGATATCCAAAAGGATCCCATAAAGATATTGGCATTGTCACTTACAGTCATTCATGTATGATGTACGCATGAATTATTAATAAATAATAACTGAGATTGAAATGCACCGCATGAGTGGCGATGGTTTCTATATGGCCACATTAGTCAACTACCTATACTCCTTTTTTGCCTATATAATATTGAAATGAAAATTCCATATTATTATCGTCATGACTTGGCCTTTTTACACATGTGCACAATTTCCAGCAAACATAAAATCCGACTTGAATGAAATATTTTTCTGCATTATACGTCTGGTTTTACCATACGTTGCAAAAAACGGGTTTAAAACCCCAGCAGGGGATTTGAGGCGAATTAGTTTTTTATGTTGGAAATATTTGCACAACTGCTATATAAATAGTGGAAAATTAGAAATAGTACTTTGGTAGTGGTAGTTTATACCCTTCAACTTAAACATAATTCAGAAGGCTATTTATATGAAAAGAAAGACATGATCTTGCTAATAGCAATTGTGACTAATGGATGCACGTAGATAGACATAAACTTTACTATAGTAGTAATGACAATATAAGATTATCATTTCAAGTGCACACCTGAATCACTATCAACTTTTTCACAAAATGCAATAATGATTGACCTGAATGCTGCTTATTTGTTGTAGTCAATTGATTGACCTTCCAACAAACAATATGATACATTCAGCGAAAAATAAACATCGAACCAACACATAAATCAAACTGTGTAGCAGTGAAGGTATTCTGATTGATACTTCAGTTTTCATCCATGCACTTGAGATTGTTTGAACAAACTGCAGTCTAAAGTGTCTTATTCAAGTTTTAATTCCATCATATCCACTCGTGAAATAAAAATATGCGTATCTGGTTGCAATTTTCATATAGCATACTCAACGGGCAACTTTCATGTTAATAATTTGCAATAAACTGTGTAAATTAGTATTTAAGTAGGCTTATTAATGCAGTGGGTAATTAGTGGAAAGTTCATATTTAAATCTGTTTACATATCGCAAAAATCAACTTAAATGATTTACATATTAATTATTGAAATGATATCTTTTTGTGGTAAATAAAAAATTGAGTTTAATAATAATAACAGGATTTATTGTAAAAATTGTGAACATGTGCATGTAATGTTAAGAATTGTGTTTATGACTATAATTATGACAATAACTCTATTGTCTATATACTGCATTAACCGTAGAAATAATAATACAGGCACCGAGACATTTTTTGAACAAAACAAAAGTATAGTAATAATATGCAAAACTTTATATGACTACCATAAACCAAGGTAGCTAATAAATGTTAATGCAGTACACGCGTATTATCTCCGTTTGCTGTATGCGGGAACAGGGGATACTTGTTAGGGGTGATTTGTGTACAAGTTCAGCCACTCAATGCAAATGACATAAGCATTTGATGTTGTTTATGTGTAAATGGCTAAATAGAATTTATGTCAGCATCCGTATGCCGTATCGGTCATGTTCTAACTATACTACGCCGTCTAGACAATACATATCATAACAAGGAGTCATTAAGTCAATCTCATCTACTTGGTTCTTTAATTAAAATAACTATATATACGTTATATGCACATAAAAATGCATAACGGAGGTTTGGTAGCCAAAGTAATGTAAAGCTACACTTTACATTATCAACGAAGCAGCTACCTTTACTTTACAATGTGAAAGTTTCAGTTGATATAAGAATTTGCTTAAAGAAAATAAAATTCTTGGAGGGACACCTGTAAGTGCCAGATCATTAGAGATAGATCACAATGTAGTAATTCTGTATATAAATAACTACTCAGAGTAATTTTTCTGTTTCTAATTTTTTGGTACTTTGTACAATTATTTTGCACTAAAAGATATTAATACTGAAAATACACTTCCCATTTAGAAACAGTTTTGTAAGCTCACAATGCAGCTTCAGTTTTCTGACAATCCTTGTAACATTTTGGAAGGTGAGTGGAAACTATATAAAATAATCTACAGGCAAATACTACGTAATTATTACTGTATAGTTTATACTTACCAATACATTGCTCCCTCTGCATTTTTTATATTCCTTTTATTACGCTTCATAAGTAGTAAATGAGATTCACATTTAATAATATATACCTTATTAAAACACTTTACTTTGAATTATAATTTTGCAATATTTTTTTGTCTCAACTTTTTTCAAAATCGTACGACAACGTAGCGACAAAAATAATAAAGCCACAAATCCCTCAACAGTTCTTGACTTTATTCAAATGAATCACTTAAGATTGCACGTTAACAAATCACTTTTTAAAACACATTAAATTTGTTTGGATGATGACGCACGAACTAAGGCTATTATAATTGAATTCGAAATATCTTGCTTCACAAACACAAAGAAATTATTTCCAATCAAGTAATTTCTCACTGAACAATTCCACTGCTGATTTTGCAATATTATAATAGGATATACTATTATAGGAATAGCAGAAAATGGGAAAAAACACTGGAAGACTGTAGATGACCATGATAGCACAGACTACATAATTGAACAAATTATAAATACTGCTAAATCCTTCAGTAGCATTGGAAAAAAGCTGTGATAATCTGATCGGTAGTATTATAAGTAATTGACTTGTACCTGCACACACTACTTTAGGTTCTCAAGAGAATTTATTAATAGAGGCTGAAAGTACAAAGACCAATACAAATCATAAAATAATATTATAGTGGATATGAATGAGGGAACTTGCAATTAGAAATAAAAAATACGAACAGTAGGGCATAGGGAAGGTGCACATGGAGTTGTTGTAGCTAATAATGCAGTATGGCTCATACGTTATTTTATAACCATAATACAAGAGTAAACACTTTCAGTAGCATAGTAGTCTACTTCTACATAAAATAAGTACTTGTGGCAACAGGTATATATATAGATACCAAATACAACTAGGCAATATCACGGCTGCAAGTTGCAATATCAGTACTAAATAATATTTATATGCACATAAGGTGCATTCTACATTTATTTTAGCACTGCACCGCCTTATGTACTCAATTGTATAGTTTGTATTTCATATTGGCATTTTTTCGACGTCTCCTAGCAGGTACTTCAGTCAGAATTTCATACAATACACTACACCTTTACAATATTGTAATCACGTCGTAAGAACAAGGATTTGCAGTTTGAATATAAGCAGAAAAATACTTTAAATGTCTGTTGTATATTATCTTTATCTCCTCATGTTTTCTTACAACTACACATAAGTTTGCACTGACAATGAGCATTTTTCTACAACATAAAACGTATGTGTATCAGCAACGAACCTTATCTGCAATGCTCACACATACATCCACTACTCAAAGACCATACAGACCAGGTCAAATATAAATTGCTTACGATTAGTTAGCCATTTGGGTATTGTGAGAGATTTGATCTGATTAATACGATAACTCTCAGTATATAGTAATGTTCGCTATAATATATCTCCCTTTTGGCTTATATTAGAAGTATTAATATTATTATTATTATTAGTCAAAGGTAGTTCTGTTTGTATAAGTATGATATATCTATATACCTGTAGTAAGTAAAAAGGTATAATATAGGTACAGGGTGTAAAATGGGTACTGTGGCTGAAACCAAAACAATAAATGGCTAAAACACTGGCACTGAAACTAATAGACCAACTTAACATAAAATTTGTAGTTCATATAACTCAAAGTTTAAACTCGTTTAGCTCTATATGACCGTATAATGACTGCTATACAAATAAGAGACTCAAATTTACGGTAAGTTTTTGAGGGATTCCTTCATGACGAAAGATGCAGCTATAGAGAAACCCCTGTATGCATGTGGCTGTGGATAAATTAAGTATAGATATATTTTACAAGTACATGGCGATGCTGTAGAGTGGATTTGAATAAATTCAAAGCGATTGCCAATAACTTCGACTTGTAAAAAATAAATTGTGATTGCATAAACACTGAATGTGTTGCTCTAATTGTCTAATTATAATTGCATTTCATGAAACTGAATTGCATTACTTTACGTGTAGTAAGTCCGACAAAGAAATGAATATTACAGAGATGTGTATACTGTATAGGTACGTAGCTTGTTCTTTTAGATGTTAATAAAATATTTAATACTGTTATTACTTTTACACTCATTCCCAATTATTTTAAAACAATATTATTATACAAGCCACCCATATACAATATAAATACTCACACGCACATCAATTTCATTATTACATGCATGTACCTAGAGTATCTTACAACTTCTAACCTATACTATAGTGCCTACACGTAAAATATTATTATCTACATTTATCTATTTACAAAATTGGTTGAGTATGAAAAATAATAATTCTCTTCTGTTGTTCCGTATACGCACAACGTGTTCATGTTCTAAATTAGAACATTATTTATCACAAGTTTATATCGTTAGTTTTCATGTTGAGTCTAAAAATGAATTCAAGCTTAAAAATATTATGCTAACGACATCAGTCTTCTTTCTTAGGTACTCCATACTCAATAATACATGGTGTAGGTTTCTCATACATTTCTTTTGACTAACTACCATATATTTTTATGTATCGGTTTATCTGAAGTTTAACACCATAATAAATCATTGGGAAAATGTATCAGAGAAAAGGATGACATTTGTATGTTTATTCTTTTGTCATGGAATTAAGAATTTCCACTTTTTTACATGGAACTGTAGTAATGTGTGGTTTTCTTGAATTACGGACTATACCAGGTATATTTACGAGAACAGAGCTCAGAGACACACGCGTATTACATATTATGTCTTCCTTGTGGTACTATAAAATAAATCAAATGATAATCAAATTGAAAGGAATGCATTTCAGTTCGGCGAACTGAGGTAAACACAAAGCAATCAGTCCGTAGTGTACAATAGTCTCGGGATACACAGAGGACTGAACACTCTACTTCAATTCCTGTTCCCTTTGCGGTTAAAGTTTTTGCTGCTACAATTATTGTTCGTAGGTAATGCAATAATATTATTTTATAATGTAATGTACTATAAGGTAAGGCAATCTGTAGCGAAGCGACTCACCTCAACAACATTAACATCAGATAGACAAATGCATGTTATTTGCTCCAAATTGCATAATTCGCTTTTACATGTTTGTACGTACTCCTCGCGTGCTTTGTCTCACATAAAGATTTTACACAACCACAACTTTCCTTACTGATGGACCAAGAATGAAAAAAAGGATTTTATTTATACATTCATAGAAAGGATTCTTCACAAAATGTCAAGTAATGCCAGACCTTTGGGGGATTTTTCATCGTGTCACGTCCATCTCATAGCCTCACTACCACGTGCCTCAATTATTACGGCAAACCAAGTACCTCGTCCATATATCATCACAAAACAGAATATTGTGTAATACTATGATTTGCAATAGGTACGTAAAATAACAATAAGATTTGTAGGTAATTAACCGTTACAAGATTTTGTACCCTGCAGTGTCTTTTATTTAGCAGAAGGATAAAACATTTCAAACTGTTAAAGCTTCGAGTCAGAAGTCGTTACTTGAACTTTTATGGGCTACGAATTGTGAAGGGTGAAATAATAAGACGAAATAACTGTACCTACTATAGTTGAAATAAAAATTAATTTTCCCCAAATCACTAATAATAAAAAAATTGTATACTGATTGTAGTTAAGTACCTATGTAGTATTTATTTGTATGTACACGAAAGTATTTGTATAACAAATAGACTCACACTGATTGTGAATCATTTAGTAATTGGTATATGATATAATGATATTATAAAATTTAAAGCTAAGTACCTGTAATTCCCTTCCATATTAGTTCATATAATAAAATTATCACATAGTTGCACAGAAAAAACACACTGTTGATGTTTACATCTTTTTATTTAGTAATAGAAAGAAAGAAATTGAGATACCAAATAAAACAAAATGGTTTTAATTTATTCTGTTCACATAAATTAGTTTTAGTTTTGTGCAGTCAATTCAAGGCTTGGGGTAAATTTCATTACCTGAACTGTAAAATAAGTATATTACGTACAAAATGAAATTATGCCTTTACGAAGCTACACATTCTGACTCTGACTTTTGCCTTAAGGATCTCCTGTTCAACAAGTAATATGCAATGATATAAAGCCTACCTTACGTTTCTCTACTACATACTTTGCTATGCATATTATATTATATTATGTGCATTATATATTTTGTACATATATCTACTGTTTATTCTAGGATAGTTAATTGCAATGGAAAAATGTGATTTAAAACTATGTGGTTTAAAATACGTTTGGTCGTCGTCGTCAGCTCATTGTGTTGTGGTTGTGTTGTGGTAAGTATGAAGTGATCAGGTTGCTACGATTGTCTATTATTAAATTATCTATAAGATATAAGAAAGTGTACAAAACACCAAAAATACAGATATGCAATATGTCATACGACTGCAACTTATGCCTTTGCTTGGTTGCCGATGGAATCCGGAGTGGTGAACAAGTGAAAGAGTACAGAATCACCCTTCGGGAATGGAAAAGCGGAGAAGGAGAGGCAAAGTGTCCTAAAATTGTAAAATATTGTTGTATTCTTCAAAAGAATGAGGATTCGTACAGAAAGAGAGAGAGAGAGTTCTCTCAGGCGTCAGTTCCCACACTCGAAATGAACATCTTTTTAACAAAACCGCATCTTATGGAATCTTCCTCACCGGACCGTACTGAAAGAATAGGCTTGAACAATGCACCCACAACAATCCAATACAATTCATTCAACTCAATCTTAGGCAACGAACAGGACTCGCTTTTAATTGAACTGTGAGTTCCATACTAAATGTTATGTGAACAATACAATAATTCATTCACTATTTTAACTAAAACCTTTTGCTTGCTTAATTTCTATAATATGCTATAGTTTTGCCGAACTAACTTAAGTCTGTTGCGTACCTCTCAAAAAATCAACGGAATTATCCATAACAGATTATATTATACTTACGTTGTGTTATCAAATCTCGTCCATTAGAAATATTTCAATACAATAAAATTATTTACCTATTTATCTTGAAAAACTACATCCGTAATTCTGCCATTGATACGTGGAGTTTATGTTTTATAGTAATTATGCACGAACATAATCAAATAATTATCTTTGTTTGATTTGACTAATTGATAAGAATGCATGCATTATAATATAGAAAAATGTGTGGAATTCCTGTTCTTCTATACAATCTTGTCTTTTAGTGTTCCTAGTGATTACTTATAATATGCACTGTTAGGAAATTATATACCTACTGTATTTCCACAAATGGGCATACAAAGAAAAGAATTGTTATTTGAGTGTTTATTCCGCGTATTCTGAAACAGTTATAGATGTAAACCAAAGAAGAATGTTGCTGTAAATTAGAGAACTGCCTCCTCATCACATATTTACAAATTTTGTGTAGTCTTGCAGTATTAATGAGTGTGTATGTACATTCATTGCTCTTGCATGAGTAGCACCTGCAGGAAACTCCTAAAATATAAACCATCTATACAGAACTTCCTTAAACGAGTAGCCTTAAATAGAAGAATATCTTGATAGAGTCCCAAAATGTTTTTTGTAAAGATCTGACTGAAGAATTAAGTAAAGGCTGGAAGAATGCAGAAGAATTCTTTTATGGAGAGGTTAAGACATAGAAATAAATAATACGATCGTCATAAAAAGATGATGATGATGATGATAATGAGTGTCGCGGTTCGTTTAGGGAGAACTTGGCTTAAATGGACAAACACTAAACGGCGGAGATGATCAAAAGGAAGCGAGCGGACAGGAGTGCTTGGCTTATTATGAGATTTACTAAAATCAGGTTTCCTTTCATTCATTCCATCTCATCGATAGATTAGACGGCCCTTTGCCTTACACCGACCGCCTCGTACCTTTCTAATTATACTCTGATTGTTGCTCTGACTTTGTTTTAAGAATAAAACAACAGTTACTCAGCCAACTTCTCCTTACAAACCATGAACACCTTATTATTGCCTACATGAAAGACCTTGTTACCTGTAATTACCACCAGATCAAAACACAACGCGTTTTTCTCATTTATTATTGTCCCTACTATATACTAACAGCTTTTACAATTTACAAATCTATTCTCCATTCTGTCAAGTGTCTACCATATAAAAAAGAATACTATATACTATATATGTTATAGGTATATTCTACACAGCAGTAATATTTAATGTTCATGTTCTTATTATAATCACATCAAATAATGCATGAAATAGGCATGACCGCATTACGAGTGGTCAACTTATGATTATGACATGACATTTAGTACTTAATTAAAATAAGGCATTAAATTTCATTTCTTATTCGTATACATTGTTAAACGTAGGGACACTTACCTCTTTGAAGGTTTCCGTAAAAGTTTCATTGAGCTTACAAGGGACCACATTTTGATATCGGGCTGAGACTGTTGTTGTTGTTGTGAAAGAGTTGAGAGTGACGACTTAATAAAAGAAATGGCAATGCTCTGTAATTCCAACAACGTTCAACCACTCACAAGAAAAATGAATGGCGAGTAACACTCGGCTCCTCATTATTTCTGTTATTAACATAATGCTAATTGTCGCAGGTATAATATTTTATAATGTAATTGTAAATATGTGTAGTCCTATGTGTATTGTAGAGTAGAAAAGTGTAAACTAGGTCGAGTTGAGCGAGCAGAAGAACATTAGAGCCTATATGTGTGTATATTTCTCTTAACAATTTTATTCTTTGTTATAGATTGACGTAGAAACTGAAATGAAGTGTTGCTGGCGCTGTGTGAGAAGCTGCTGAACCCTATAAGAAAACCCTTTTACACGTTCTGAGAGTTTTTCACTTCACAGGCATGCCATATCGATAAATATGTAATTTTAATTAGCTTTTTCGACTGATTATCAACAAGTTAGTTCTCATTCACATAAAAACCCTTCCTTGCCGATGAGACTAATATCATTCTTATTGACAGACACTCGATTTACATTAGAAATTATATTGGTACACTGTCTGCGTAGTTAGTTTCTGCTAATTATAATATTGTGGTAAGGATCACAAAACACTAAATGGAAATCACAACGTAATAATAATATAGTAAGTATGAACATAACAGTCTTAAGGGGGTTTGTGTAGACTTCACTGTAGTTTGTAGTAGTTAAGTTGTATCTTTATGGTTATTACCTATCGTTAGGAGTTGCAGTGATAAATAATAATGGATTCACTGTCACTGTCATTTGATTAAGAATTGCAATTACATTATTACTGTAGTGTGAGTGCACACACACGGTTATTATTTATTTCCTTTCTTGCACTCCGTCGGCGGAATTCTCCTTCTTCTAACTATTATTTTATTTCTTAGTACACGTATAAATAAATTTTACATATATAGGGAGAACACTTTTCGGGGTGTTTGTCTTGGTTGAAGTTTCCAATGGTCTTTCCTCAGTTTACCATAGTAGGTTTACATTTGTGAAGTTATTCCCGAGTCGGTTGTTGTAGTTGAGTATGCATGAAGTGATTTGGGTGGAAGTGAGATCTCCATCTGTAATTGAGTCATTATGTATGGTAAATTAACTACGCGTGTTCTTTCATCGTATCTTTCTTCAAGTGAGACTTGACGAGGACTTCAAAGGCATTTGTGACAAATACTACAAGACAGCTAAACAAACTGTCAGAGGAAATATCAAACTGTCAAATATCATAACACTCCAAATTCAACCAACCAATGAATGATTTTTCTTTCAATGCTCAAATAGAACTCTGCATCAGTACAACCGTGGAAAAGAAATACCACTCGTGAAGATATTTATATAAAGTAATACACTTCTAAAATGTTCAAACTCGAATTCTCAACGAATTTTACGCTTACTTTTTATACTTACGACAAAAAACCCTGTTTCGTATATACATAGGGTAATAGCTAGGCAGAAAATTAATTTTTATCAAATATTTACCAGTAAACATTTATATTGGCAATTGTAGTTACGCAATTGTTAATTGCAAAGGACATTTTAATAAATGAGGGGTTGTGTTATTTGCACAAAGTAAAAGTTTAAGGAGATGAAGCGTTTGCAGGAAAATTAAGATCAGTCAAATTGTGGCAAATAGAAGAAAAGAATGAAGCACCCCACAAATTAAGTGGTACAGTTGGAAATGCATTAAATGAAGCCTTTGTAGTTTTTGTTACACAGAACAGGAGTTTAGATTCAGATATGGTAACGTACAGCTAGCTTTTAGCTACGAAGATTCTATAAGTTATTTTTGAAGCATCATCGTCATGATCTGTACTATTATTACTATTATTACTATTATTACTATGAAAGGGTGTCTCAGTGTGCGGGTTTAGAATTGTCACTTTTGATTGCTTTGTATTGTATGTACGGTCTGTATGCTATATAAATACCTGCAGTAGTAGTAGTACGCCTAGAGTAAGCGTTGCATTGTAAGCTTTAAAAGTCAAATTATAAGGAAAGCCATGCGAATAAGTTGGCACTGTGGTTTTCTCCATTGAACATGGAAAGGAGTAAAACATGGCATATCAAATGCGTAGCGTAGTTTTGTATTTCGTACATGGCAGAGTAATGATACTACATGCTGTAAGGCAATAGGCTGAAGCATAATGAACACTTAGTCTGTTCCTACTGGTTCTGAGAGTGTACTATGGACATGGAAAGACGTACTCGAGTGTTGTCGGATCATATGCATGAACTACGGAGAAGAATACACTGAGATGGCATAGAAAAAAATAGTTTTTTACATGTGCGAAGCTGGTAAGCTGAGAAATAGGGGATGGTAATTCTATTTCACGCTAACAATAATATTAAAAAGAGAAGATACATAATGTATTTGTAAGAATGAAAATTGAAGCATCCCATGGCACGGAATTGTCGCGGCCAAAAATCAGAATACTCTACACTCCACTGTTACAATATTGCATTGCATATAGGGATACACATACACAGTCCCATTCGCATTTGTGCCTTGTAAAATATATTCTTTGGAAAATTCCAAATCGGAACTTGAGGGCAGCGGAAAAGGTGAATGTCTTATGGGAATTATTTCTTCAAGCAAAAAACTCGTGATGAATTGTATTTCGCAGGACGTCCTGAACTAAAAACTCACAACCTACAGCTTCTAAGCTATATATAATGCATTGCATTATCTCAATTGCAGCAATACATCCTTATAGTACACAATATAAAATGGAAGAATGTGGACGATGCTTATTTTACTATGTGTAGGTATATAGTGTCTATAGGTACTTATATTGTTAGTTACTCTTCTATACTTTCAGCAAAGGCAAAATTCTCTTCTTACAAAACAGAACACTTTAGAACACAGTACCAGTCTTGTTTGTGATACATGATGAATGTTGTTCTACACACTCACGTTCAATTCTACGTACGCAACAACTATAGCACTATACACAACTATATTATCCTTAACTTCACAATATTCTACCTTTGCTGCACTTTTAGTAGGTCTTCTCTAGTTACAATCTATATAATATTATTATCCTTCTTATTTCCAATTGGAATCTGATTCAAATGTAATACGGCACACCAAATACATTTGAGCATCTTCTCTATCTGTCTATATTCAACACTTTTATGTATAAATACGGCTAAATTTATGCTAAACACCATTCAATCCCAAAATGTGACAACTAAAATGTAATTAAGTCGAATAATTCCCTATAATATTTTCATAAACAAATAGCCGTGGTAATTGTGTAATTCTCAAATTTTAAAAACGTCAAAATTGTGTGTCAAAAAAATCTGCTTGAAAAATCCCACCTCAAATGACTAAGCTACATATAAACCGAGAAAAATAATTAACCTAAAAATACACTTACGACAAGTGCAGTTTAAGTATAAATTACTAACAATGACTAAAATATAGAAGGATGGATGATTTTAATTGGGTAATTGTATGGCACATGGAAACCTAACACGTATTAACGCACAAAAACATAGGCAAATCTATTACAGACATCTTTTTAAAGACTGTGGAATGTCTGGAAGTTAATAAGTACGTTCTGGTTTGTGCCTTTCTGTGTTTGAATCTCATAATTTGAGAAAAAGAGAACCAACTGGATTGTGATGATGATAATGTTGCTGATGAGAGTGTGTGTGCCATGAGGGTTATTTTATTGTGTTGTTTTGCTCTTACCTATTACTACTACGGTGAAATGTATAGGAAGCTGTACGTACTTCACTCGGAGCATAAACTGCATGATACACACAGAAACACAATTCAAGAAGCAAATCGCCATTGTCTACTTTTCCTTCCATTATATTGCTTTGTTATTGTCCAATGCAATATGCGTCTTTGTGTGTGTGTTTGTGTTATTATGAGATGGGAGATGTTGTTGGAATGGAATTGTGTGTATGCGTGTCCGAGTAATGCACTCCAAGCGAAATATTTACCGTGCATTTTATCCGCTCCCTCTGCCCTGCCAGGATTCTATCTATCTACAGGCGTAGTTTTTGCTAGCAATTGTCCTAATAATATTACACTAGAACTTCACAATCCTCCTTGGCAACTGACGTCGTTGTTGTATTGAAAATATATTCCCTGTAAGACAAGGCTTGTAAGGCTACTCATAAAAGATTTTTAGTTACCCTGGGAGTCTTAACATGCATAAGTATATTATTATTTCTAAAGCGACAATGATTTCACTACTTTATGTGAAGTAAACTACACTCATGTCTTAAAACTCATCCGTAGTATGCACTCCAGCTATAACAACGTGTATTTTATGCAAATACTTCTTTTTCACCCTTCAATTGTCACATTTTCATAAACTCTACCATAGTGCTACTCAATTTTATTAAGCCGTGTGTATTTATCAACAATAAGTTTTTATCAATTTTATGGCCCTTTTATGAGTTGGTATATATGTACTGCAAATTAACAATTATGTTAGTAAGCAGGTATATCGTATAAAATTATTTTAGTAATATCTGCAAATTAATTTATTATAGGTAGTACATATAAATAAATGGGAATCTGGATTTTGAAGATTGGAAAATTAAAAATCTTGTTAGCAGGGAAGAAATTGACTAATTGTTTATTTTCTGTGAAAGAACTAGACTTTTTTAATAATAATTAAGTAATAATTTTGAAGATAGTTACACGCGTTTGAGTTGGAGTGCATTATGACTTCTATATGACTGTGTGATTAAGCAGAGACTGACATCACACAGCAGCAAGGCAATGGAGAGCCATAAACATTATTTACACAGCAATATACAAGAGATACAAGGTGAACATGGCATTGCTCAGGGTATTAATATTTTTGAATGGAAAGCTTAGGGAAGGAACGGTAAGTAGGCAGATCCAATCATGCAGTGAGACAATTTCACAGGGAATAGCACACATACAATTATTAGATTATCCCCATTATTATTGTCATTACTTTTATTGCAGCGCCCTCACTTTCTTTTGGCTATATGCACACAGAGAAGAACTTTTTGCTTATTGTCTTTCTCACATTGTAGCTTAATTGTAACAACAAAACGACTGACACCACACAACAGAAAAGGATAAACTGTCTAGAGTGCAGATGAATACATACCTGACCCAATCATATACGCCAACATTACAATTAACCCTTCTCTCACTATTATGTGCATGTACTGACACTGAGTAGTTTGTTTACCGTTTCTGCACTACAGTTCGTTCCTTTACATAAATTGTAATTCGACGGATATATATCTGGATATCTACATATCATGTACAACTCACACCATTCCAGGTGCATTCAACTGCAACGATATCTACTACTAGAATATTATAAACAGTTTTTTTAAACTCCTGCAATTTGAGTATAAGGAAAGATTTTAGTATACAGAACAGAAATGGTTTTTGTAAAATATAGAGTAGAATTTGCCACAAAAAGCAGAATATTATTTATTTTCTTGCTATAGTTGCTTAGCCTACATTTGTTGTCGATGTGTGTACTGAATGCTGACATGTCTTTAAGATTAGATTATAAATATGATAATAATGCATGTAAATTGCATTGACACTACTCTATATATTCTATAGGAAAGAAACCAAACAATGTTCTGTTTCCCTACTGTGTATGGTATTCTTTTATGTTTCCATGTTATGCTACTGCAGTGACATTTGTTATTTACAGTGTAAACTTTATTACGACCTGCTCTTTAAATAGTTGTGAAAATTTGTGAAAACACATTATTATGGCGAACCACACACAGCAGAGAGAACGACATTTTTTGTGAAAATATTTAATATTTTTAAAACAGCATGAGGTGAACTAATGTTCTCGACTGAAAAAGTGTGCGTGTGTGTAAGCTGTGTAGAACTGCATGTAGATCTCAGTAGGTATCTCAGTGAGTATCTCACAATGTAATATTACAATATTATTGTTGTGCCATGAGTAGGGACACAGATACTCCTGATACGAATCGAGTTGAGAAAGCAGCGGTTTTTATTTATGTTCGTGAATGCTGGCGAATCCGTTAGGAAGTAGGTGAATCCCGATGAGCGTATTTATGTACAGAGAATTTTCCCACAAACTTTTATCATAATTTTATCTCGAAAACATAAATTAACTGACCCATAGGAAAATTATACTATGAAGTTGGGCTCACTACAAGTTGCGCAGAAGTCATGCAGTTTTACAGCGCCATGTGAGTCGTACATCTTTTCCGACAATTAGTTCTAAGCAGTATACATGAATTGTCGGTACTTTCTTATTTATTATCTGTTAATCACAGTAGAATTATTAAGATGAAATCGTTCCTAGCTTCAATTCAAAGGGCAAATGTCATTTCATTTTATAAACGTATCTTCCGATGAGAGAAATATAGAGTAAGGTATTTAATTTTAATCACTCCGTGAAATATGCAAATTCTTGCAAATTATTACAGCGATGTATTTAATGGAAAAGATTGTAAAAAAAATTATTAATGTTTTCAAGAAGTACTTTAGGTAAATTTTATGACTTAAATACGTATACTTAATAATAAAAATTTCACGCTAGATAAAAATGTTCTATGTAATTTTAAGCTGCACAAAATATAACGTTGGCTGCACCTTGTACAATAAATCTGCTTAATTTTTGGATTTGCTCGTTCATGGGTATAAAAGAAAACACGATTGTCACATGTATTATAAGATATCTATGAAATTCCTTAACAAAACAAGCAGACCGTGTAGAATCTTTTTTTCAAGAAAACATTGCTCTTTTTCATGTACTGGCCCGCCCGGATTCTTCTTTGGATGATTTTCATCTTCTCATTCCCTTTTTAATTTACCTACCATAGATAGAACGCTAAACCTCACGGATGAGTGAACCCACTAAATCATGAATTACCTCAAATAAAATGAACATATGCCGAATTCAATAGGTATAATCTTTTCGGCATCTACTACACAGTGTAATAGTTACCTACGTACAATCTTTACTTTCTTTGTAATCATCATATTTTCTATGAGACTATTCTTGCCTAATTTCGACGTATAAACATATGTTAGTTTCTATGTTTATTTTGGAACTTGTTTTCTAAATACAACAAAGGTACACTGAAAGCGAAATCAAAATGTGTCATGCACCTGCAATGAAGCCGAAACTTGTAATAAAAAGTCATTGAGTTGCAATGGCAAGTTATGTATGATGATTTAAATCAGTAAAGTGCATTTTATGGCCTTGCAGTATTTTAGCGAATGTCCATATAATGTGCAGAGTATATAATAGTCAGGGAATAAAAAAAGGCATCCATTTTTATAAAAACGGTAAAAATCATGATTTTTACCTTTTCGCTTTTCCTATACAGTACAAGACATATGCATTTCATATGCATATATATATATTATAAAATCAAATGCAAAAAAGCAATGCTTTTCGGTACCCTGAGAATTGTCATTTTCTCAACGTCGTAAATGTTTCTGAAATGCACTTATGAGCAACCATACAATTTACACCCACGTAGTTTCAACTCAAATAAAATTGTCACTTAAAAGAAACGACATTGTTTTTAACATTGCATTTGCAATTTTTTTTCGTACAAGGCAAATTATTATGATTTCACTCGATAAATATAATAATTTGTATAACAAGTTTATGAACTGTGACAACAAATATTTGGTATGCATTAGACCGTCTTAATATTCCAAAGCTTGAATTTTAATAAGCAGACGTTAAATAGAACAGTAGTGACAGAGTAATAAACGATCTACCTCCCTGCACATGAGTAAAGTATAAAATCAGTACATTAAATAAATAATGTATAAAATCTCCAAGTTTGCTTTAAGCAATAGCAACACAAGTGATACATAAACTTGAATTTTAACACGTTTTCATGCAAACTGCATAAGTACTATAAATGTACAATAATTGCACTGAAAATATGTTCAAGAGCATTTATGCACACTTTCAAGGAAATGCTAGCGATCTCCAAAATAAACTTCTTTATCTACAAATACGGTTAGCATATAAGACAAATTGTTAAATAATTAAAATTCAAAAGAATAATGAAACCTATACTGTCATTCTCAAAAATGCCACAAAATGTGGATGTTCTCAAAAATGACTTGAACGGATTTGATTTCACAGTCATAAAAATGTGATAATAATACTGCTATTTACTTCATATAATATGCTAATACTATTACAGAAAAGAACTATGATTTTTTAAATAATTCAATGCTCGTAGACTAATGTTGATATATAATTTTCTTCTCATTCTCATATTCATGCTATTTTTATAAACAGTTGAAAAATACAATGATGTAATAGTCAGACGAAAACTGTAAAAGCAGCAGGGTCATCGGAAATTCCACTAGAGCTAGAATTTATTGTATTCCCATATTATTAATTTTCATCTGGGTTTGGATTCTGATTACTAATTATTTACTGTTGTTACGGAGTTAATGATAAATTTTGAGTGACTCCTGTAACTACAAGTCTAAATCAATAATTAGAGAGATGTTTGAAGATTTGAAGGGATTCATTGATGAGTTTGCCTGGTTTGAATGGGACTGCTTGATAGTTGTTGCTATGCGTATTAAGGTCTTCTTGAGCTGCAAAAAATCAGCTCTTCAATCAATGAGCTTTCACTGATTGCTGCACACGACATAAGGATGCTATTAATTATAACCACCTACATTGCTTACTCCCTACAGCTTTATGGTGCAAGGCAATTTAAACATGCACTCCGTGGAACGCCCCCTTTTTTCAACGAATATCTTCTCCCGATATCTGGCCTTGAATACAATTTTAACATTTCTGAATTATTTATTTCATCCTCAAGTTCTACTTCTCCACTGGACCAGTAGACTTTAGAAAAAACTTGTGCATACTTTGGATATTTCCCTGTGCAGTCCATCGATCCACACTCGTGGCATGCAGAACATTCCCAGACAAATATCTACGTGATCCTGATACAACCTACCAATCATTACAAATTGAGCTGGAGCAACCTATCACTCTACAAAGGCCCACCAAAAACTATTCCTCTTTTTACACATTTTTCCAAGTGATGGCTAACTTCTGTGTAGTCCAACAAAGAAACAGTTTAGTAGCATCGTTGTTTTTATAGCGTCGTAGTAAAAAGACCCACAGACGTCTTCGCCCATAACTACTGAATATTACACACTCATTTAATACTCCACACTCTGTGCCCATGCCTTTTTAATTGGACATATTTTATAACTCGCATATAAATAATCCCAAGTAATTATTACTTACTAAAGTAGACAAGTATAATTTCTCGCCCAATTTCTATACATGTGTCGACTGCCAACACGTTCCATAAATGAGACACATTCGTATTGATGATGGATTTACTATTACTTTATTAAGTTATGATACTTTATGCGAATGGGCTGTCTGTATGTATGTACGATAACTCAAAAAGGGTTTGAAATTATGGCTTCAAATTTGGAAGGCAAAGTTCAGAGATTAATGTAGTCAATTGGTCAACTCCTTCATGACCTTTTAGAATAACTACTGTGTTAATACAACCTTAATAATACTCAAACTCTACAAACAATTTTATGTCAATTATATTTATGTTTGAAAGTGAAGACAGCCAGTTCCTGAATTTAAGGACCTCAAATGTTTAGATATTTCGAGAAATGACTTTTGATGTTTTCTTTACATTTAGTCAAAATAGTTATACGTACTAACACAGTGTCCAGTTGACATATTGATGCCCCAATTACTGCTATCGTGTCAAAGTTTAATACGATACTTCTTTCTACCGTTGCAAATGCTTTATTAAATATTATTTCTTAGTCGTCAGCTTTTAATTACACCTACACAAAAATTATCCATTTTATACCTCGCCCTACAGAAAAAATGGCTAAGATAATATTATAAATCATGATCCTTTACAAAAACATTATGACATTTTGATATATACCTAGTCATACTATACTTTATAATGAAGAAATCACTTTGTAATTTTTTATATGCTGATAAATGCCAACTGAGTAAAACATTAAATGGAAAATACAAAATCAGTTTCGGATAAAATGTGAGTCAAGCAAATAATTGTGGTATGTCATGTACGTATCCTTTATGCATTCAGCCAGATACCAGTCACCTGGATTTGCACTGGTGGATAATTTATCTAACAATAGGAATCTTCATAATTTGTCTCAAGCCTAAAGCCAATAAACTTCTTGTACATAATGGATTCACTGCACTTTTGAATTAAACACGTTCAACAAGGATGTCATTTGCAAACCATGCAAAATGGTTTTTCACATCGACTTCTTATAATGTATGTAATGGAACATTACAATAACTACTTACGTTTAAGATATTTATCTATTTGTAGTATTTAGGCATACTTGTTTTTCACACACTTATTCATTACGGATGCATTTTTCTGAGCCATAATTGGCAATCCCTCATCAGCATATAGGTATCCATGTTTTCACAAAAGTAGTAAATACACAAGATAATACCTTGATGACTATAATTCAATTATAATTCTAATATAATATTTTAGCTTGCCATTTGTCTTAGTAAATGGCTCGTGTGTAAGCAATTACGTATCTCGAACATCGTTCCATTTGTATTGCGACAATTTTCTTATCGTTAATTTCATCGATTCCCATAAAACTCATAATTAGTGTTAACTAACAACTTGACATGCGAAAATTTCATTTTTTTGAATTAACGAATACGTCTTAAGCTGCCTATCCAGATGGACAGAAATGACTGAGCAGGACAATTATTGTGTCAAGTAATATAGATTTGTTCCAAACAGAAAAACATCATTTATGCACAGATAAGTACAAGAAAATGTAAAAATTTCTCTTTCTTGGGCAGCAGGAGCAGTGGTACATTTGTAACACGGGAAGGAAACTCCACACTATCCCATTCCAGAATATTGCCTCACTTTGTTCATATACAACAATAATGGTCAAAATCACTATTTTTCTCACGTAATATAATGCACTGTAATAAATAATTCGTTTATCGCGTAGAAAATCAATTACAACGTTACAACAAGCAATATGTTACTTCATAACTGCAAGCGCAAACAAAGCCCACAGTAAATGCCAAAGAACCTATGTACATTTACCTATTATATTTTATATTTTCTACCAATATTAGGCAAAGTAAACGACACTCCGCAAACTACAATACTGCTGCTACTAATGATACAAGTCTGGAGAGATGGTTTCGTGCCTGCCGCATAGGAAGATTCTATCCAAAAACATTTAACAACGTAAAAAAGTGTATATCTTCTGCACACGGAGTAAGATTAATAATTTTTCACGAACTGAATGGACACACTACTATTATGGCCATGCTCTTACAACAACAAGTAATCACATCCACGTAAAGTAGCATATTGGCATTGGACTCTGTTTCTGTACGCAACTACATTACATACAAAACACGACTTACGTACGCACACGTACTTTAACACGGCACCACGTATACTGGACTGGTTTGGTTGTTTAACATGGAATCATGTATATCACACGTTTTACATACATCCACAGTGTAAATGGGCTATAGTGAAATTTTCCTGTGTCTGTATGCGAGTATTATGTAATTCGTGAGGATTCTAAGGGTTTCATTTAGTTGTCCAAGTTCAGGACCTATCTATATTTCAATTTAAAGAGACGAGCAGGCTGTAAAGTAGCCAAGGAATTTGGTTGTGTACTACGAAGATATTTAATGCTTATTAGCTTAGTAGTAAAAAACAAGGAAAAATTTACATGTTCTTCTTTGCATTATAAAAATATAAGATTTGATTGACCTGCTTACTTGCTCAGTGTAACTTGTTTATATAATATAAATAATAATGTGCAGCATTGTTTAAAAGTTTTACTGAATGAAAAGAATGTTTAGTGCATTATAATGCAATACGTGAGCATAAAGACAAAATGCGATCTTTCTCATCCCATACACCATTCACTCATGTCACGTTAAATCTCAAGTCAGACTGATCGTACACATTGGTTAATCTAACAAGACTACATTATACGATATTTGGCGTGGCTTGACTTCACTATTAACATTTTATTTACACAACGGCAGCAAACCTGCTAGAGAAAACGAATCTGACGAAACACGTTTTCTTTCTATGAACATTTGAAGTCGTCGTTTTCAATTTAAACAGGGGTATTGATACGGCAGCAGTAATAAGACGGTGATATAAACCGATACGACAACACTTTATTATTACAATCACGACGACTCACTAAAAAATATAATGAAACTTTTACAACCATACCTACCACTCGTTCAGATGTGTGAAGTCAATATTAATATTCAGCCGAGACTGTTTCTCGAAACATTAAGGCAATTCTGTGTATTAAAAATGAAGATTTGCTTACGTACTTTTGGTGCAAATGGAATTTTTCATAATGAATATAGTTTTACTAATATCGCAAATAAGTACATTTTCCCAAACCGCGAAGAAAACCTTGAAATATCTTTTTCTTGAACTTTCTGTTCTTAAGTTTCGTTTTTTGTCTTTGCACATTCTAAGTCAAAGGTGAAAACGCCGCTGAAAATGATAAATTGCCAATTCGAGCCAATAATATGATAATCCTTACTCTTAACAATATTTTTATATAACAACAAACATTCTATGTATAATTTCACATTACAATAATTATGCCAGAACAGTTTTTTAATTTCTTTTTACTTTCATGAAAAAAAGATGCAAAAAATCTTTCCCCACAATCCCATTATTGTAAAAAGGTAATGGCAACTGTCTCAAGTGATGCTTCATCTTATCGTAACGACTATTTATACAGGTAATAAAAAAGGACCGTGTGGACGAGTAAAAGTAATGTTGCATAATGTTACCTCAGACAGATGAATATTATGCATTACATAAATGCAGTATCTCTCTACCTAAACCATTTATGAGTTAACAAATACCTGAAAACTAACAGCATAATAATATTATAGTTATGTATATAGTTTTATGAAAGATGATTCGTTTTTCCCTGCTTAGAAATTGGCTCACGTTGCCCATCCTGTGCACGTTTCACATTAGTTGGTGTTTTAGTGTGAGTGGTGCAGTTTGTGGGTGTTGGTGCTAATTGGGCCTGTGTGATGAAAAGTGAAAAGAGTGTCTGTCAGTTCATAAGACATGTCAAGACACACACACTCGTGATTGTCATGACGAGAAGAAACAAAAGTCTGCGATGATGAGTACTACATTGATAAAGGAGTCACACTCACACAAGAGAAGAGTTCTAGTACAACCACCAGCTAAAAGGACCACTACTACACCACAGAGATGCAATTCTTTGCCTCTTTTATAGTTGACGTGAGATGTACATGGACATGGAGCATTTAGTCGTCGTATAAAGCCGAGAAGAGAATGCATAATGAAATGAAACGATTTCTTTGCTCGAGTCTTTGACTATGTTTGCTTTGGCGTGGTTGTGCCCTGCCAGTTTGTTATGTGGGCAAGCAAATGACATAGCAAATGTCCATCACTCCAGGTAGGAACATCACACTGATACACCTTGGGGAATTGCAATAAGAAAAGTATTTATAATTTGTAATAGTGTACGTGGGTTGAGAGTCAAAGACAAACCAACAAAACACGCCATACAGCAAAGCCACATACAGCAGAATTCAAATCGTAAATTACACGTCATGAATCCGAATACACGGAGCTAATTTAACTTAACTTTTAGTAATCTCCCATGTAATACCAGAAGAATTCATTGTGTGCATTTCTCTCCTGGGACTGAAGAATCGTCATGTGTATTTACTACCTGTTGTACTTTGCTAATAGATCTTCGCATATATACAGCGGCACATTGTTAGTTGTTACCTACGTGTAATAGCAATACTTACGTTATGTAACTTGGCAGCACATGGCACTTGCATTGTGTTCTGTGCAGCAGAAGCCGAGGAAAGTGAAGTAGTACAGAAGAAGTCTACTCATTTGTATTCATTCATGTCATACTTCATTTATCATATTTAGCTCCGCACACTATTGCTGAAAATATTCCGCTTTCTATATTCTATATACGCGAGGTTATAAGAGAGTTCAGAAGATGCTTCATTTTTATACAAATGTAGGTGTACTCAAAGGTGCAGCACTTCACAAATGTGTATTTATAGTGTAAATCTGGTTTCCAAGTGCTGGTTTACTTTTCAATTGTGAAAATTAATGGCGTAGATACTGAGATATTTTTATCTTTGGGGAGTGAATGTTCCACAATGTTAACAATATAATAGGGGACAACAAATTGCAAAATAGGCATCATGTACTAAAATAGAGGAAATTGTGTTAAATTAACTAGACAAAATAATATTTAACATGCGGAATCAAGATAATTCGGCAAATTCAAATTAAATAGGTAAAAGTAATATTTTTCAGAGGATAGAGTAATATAAAATAGAAGGATTTGAATAAAAGCTTTAATCTTTTGAGACATATCAGACCGGGAAGAAACAGCTTATTTCAGCTTGCGTCTATGGTCATGTGCATTTATGTGTCATTTTGTTGAAGTTTTTTATACTTTTCATTGTGTTTGGAAATATATCGGTTGTTTGCATAAGTTTGAAAATAAGCCAAAAGCTTAATTTCAATTTTTGAATGTACATCATACAACGTTTTCAAATGTTGAACAAATATTAAGAACTAACTAACTAAATAAATAAATAATAAACTAAACTGGAACGGAATCTGTTTGAATTGAGGAAGCCTTTTGAATAATAAATAAATAAATAATTAAGGTATCTTCCTTTATCGTTGCATGGCAGTTGCACAGTAAAAGAATTGTGAAAACAGACGTACCTATATGGGTAGTATTCGTAAATGGGTTGTAAGTTGAAAGCACGTTAATTCAAACTTGTATAGTACATTATGCTTCAACTTCCAATTATTAAGCTTAGAGGTTCATTACACTAATCTGTTCAGATGTATTCCTAATCCATGCACCACGTGTAATGAAACTGAAATGACATTTGTAGTTTCTAGGCTATTTGAGTGGGTCGATGATGACTGCATACTGCATCGTATTATGATTTCTTATTTCATATAATTCCATTTTTTCATTTGGAGTACTACACACAAGACATGAAATATTCTATCTGTATAGTAATACGTTGCGTCATGAAGACAGTGAAAGACACTGAAGGAATCTTGCAATAATCCATATAAGCACATAATATTATGAATAATACAGACGTTACAGTTTCTGCTGAACTCGTTTATTATACTAATTGCGACTCTGAGCCGTAATTTACGGTTGTATTTTGAATTTAAAAAATCAACGCGAAAGTTGGCTGCATAAATATTCTGACTTATGATGATCATTATTATTTCCAAAAGCAATTAAGACAGTACGAAGC
This sequence comes from Pogonognathellus flavescens, assembly GCA_019776165.1. NCBI lineage: Eukaryota > Metazoa > Arthropoda > Collembola > Entomobryomorpha > Tomoceridae > Pogonognathellus > Pogonognathellus flavescens. Next base: position 24,215 of record JABASD010001066.1, on the reverse strand, counting down.
AGAGAAGGGTGAGTATACGATGAGTCTGAGACTGCACGTTCACACACCGTACAGCAATCGACGTGTCAAATAAATAAATTGGAAGTGACAGACTTGTAAATTAAAATTTTCCACGGTGAAATGTAAAGCAGGATCATAAGAGTAATTCGACAAGACATGCAAACATATCTGCTACCGATGAATCGTGATGACTCTTTGCACAAAGACTTCCTCTTATTGTCTTGTCAATTGCAACCACCATATTTATCGTTAGGCAGCCACCTTGTTTGGCATTCTACCCATAACAGCCTCTTCACAACTCAACTGAACACTCAACCAGCAGTTACAGCTTTTTTTCCAAACACAAAAATCTCTTCTTCTCAATGGAATCATATCCCTGTCATTGTAGCTTCATTTTCACTCCTTTTTAGCCAACCGGGTGAACAAGACTGACTAATGGAATAGTATACCGTTTTCAATTTCCACAGGGCTTCTTCGTCTCTAAGTGACGACACAATAATTGATCTGAGAAGATGAGGAACATGTACAAAAATAATATGACAGGCGTAAATAAAGATTACGACAAATCTGATACTACCCGTGTTGCTTTGGTAGTACAATTATTTACTACATTTGTAGTATGAGATGTTTAGCCCTAACAAGTATATAAATATTGATTTATTTTAATGTTTATTGTTGCTGTTTACTATTGTGTCTATAATGGCAATCTCAATTTTTGAGACAATAAATATATATATATATAAATACAATAGAAATGTAACACAGAAGAACAGTTATACATGATGAACTCGTAATTTCATTCACTTTTTATAGAAATTGACAGAAATGTATATTAGGAAGTAAATAACGTGTATTAACATTGTACAGAAATATTATTTAGAATCAAACGTTACTAATTACCTGCCAGTACCATATTTTAATAGAAGATTGTCATTTAATTTTCATTTTAGTATTGTTTGCCGTTTAGTATGTAATTAAACCCTGTAGCCACGTGGCGTTAGTCGCACGGAAAAATCCGTTTCCTCTTATTGACTTAACATTGAATAGACAGACGAAGTTTCACCTACATTTTAAAAATTCTACGCATAGACGGACGTGATATAATATTCTACTGGTATACTTTTGTGCATCAATTAATACAGTAGTGTTTTATGAATTTTTTACCTACGCATTAGTATTATCTAACAGTTGTCAGTTTGCATTAAGCATAATTGTCTAAAACGTTGCCACCACAGTACTCTCTGAATAAAAAGGCTGAAGTTTTCCGTCTTTTGTATAGGTAACAGCAGTCCTCTTTAAGAAATCACAACATAAACATTCTTATCTTACAACTAACACAACAATGCAGACTTTGCCTTGACAAATGAACACTATCTCAGGCAATAGCACCTTCCGTTCGTTTGTCGTGCTGTGCCTTCATGCGTTTTCCGGTGTAATGATTTACTATTTTTATGACAATGCGACCTACAACTTGTCATTAGCCATTACTCAGCTCTCTACACTTTTATGGCACATTTTTAATCTTAGCCACTAACTTCTGATGCGTTCTTGTTGCTTAAGCATAATATTATTCGATTCTACTCTTACTAATTGTTATTTTTCTTCGTACGTGCGTTAAAATCAGTTTCGCAGCTTTATCTCGAATTTTACTGTTTGCACTTATCGCTTCATTCAGAATACAACAATGCTGTAGGAAAATACACGTAATAAAATCCGCATTGATTCTCAAACTTGGAAATGCTTCACGTGTAATTATGAAAATCATTAAGGTAAATATAAACAGAAACAAAGACATTGTAAAAGTATCAATACGTGAGCATATACAACAGGTAGCTCTTTCAATCTGTGTGCAAACTCTTAATAATACATAACTACATAATAATAAAACTTTTCGGTACATTTGAATGTAAACAGTTGCGTATAGTACATACATACAAAGCGCTTTCCGCAAACGGTATTTTGAGCAATAGAACAACGCAACAGAAAGACTCCAAAGACGGCATAAAGCTGTGAAAAGACTTGATGATCCGATTTATAACGCCAAGCGCAAATATACAATATTGTACTTTAGCTAGTTTGCCAATTTGTATCACAGTTGCTATTATTTATCCACACACCTTTCTTGAAATCAAATCTCTCTTAGATAATAGCAAAAGCACAGTGGTGGAGACATGTACAAAGGATGCAGACAAGTCGACGAGTATAAAGTCCAAGTAGACAGACCTGATCATGTAACAAGTAATTGTCCGTTGTAGTAGTAGAAAAATAGCACAATGCGAACAATTCAGTAAAATAAACCACGGATATGTACAGACAGGCACCTACATAACATATCACAGTATATTATTTAAAGGATACGTAGTATAATTGTTCGCAGTCGTAACAGAATTCTGGCATAGACGCACAAAGACAGTGCTAACTGCCAACAATGCCTGGTGGTATAGCTGCATGTAGTTTATATACAAACCCCTGTCATAATATAAAACATAAAGAAAATAAGTAGACGAGAATGCATGGAGTGAGTGTACCTGTATACACACAAAACGAGAAGAACAGTCAGAAGCCATAGAACAGTTGTCTGTTTTCTGTGTGAGGATGTTTTGTCCGTTTTGTTGAGGCAATGTAGCTGTTTCTATTTCCTTTTCAGATTTCATACTCGTCACTATACTGACGGGTATGAAATCTCGTCACCTAGTAGTAGTCTTAGTATAGCTAGGCATTTTTCACTCACACGAGCACACTCTGCCACAGATGCCAAAACTGATAACTACAGCAGATATAACACAAATCGTATACGAAAAGCCTGACTGACTGCCTTTGTGCAATCATGCAACATTAAGACATCACACAAACATAAACGACCACATTTTATGGCAGAAATGCAAATTCGAGTTTTTCATGTGTGTATATGAATAGACTCGTGCTCAAAACAACCAGAGCTATGCTTATTTAAAGTGCAGTCATATAGTATATATTTTTATATATGGTACTTCGCTATTTAATTGTAGTCCACGTTTAGTAGTGTAAACTGCAATGTACCTGAAACTAACTGAATGTATGAATTTATCTTCAGCCAATTCATTTTTATACTATTCTTGTGTTTTGTTTGCCCCTTTAGCTTTAGCACACTCAAACACTGTCCCATATACAACAGGAGAGATAACGTGGACTTTTTGTGACCTGAACTCAGGTAATTTGCATTTGCTATAAAATCATAAAATGTTTATAATATTATTTGGGGAAGGTAATCCCTGCTACTATATATGGACATTATTTTAGGTATATACTATGCATTAACATGCAAAGCATGAGTATGTACAATGTGAAGAATGGAAATATTTATTATTGCAGTGTATGTATGAAACCTTGATGATGATAGGTGGGCATTTAGTTTAATAAACATTCACTACACTATATACAGCCCAACAATTACAGTAAATTGTGAAATGTGAGTTTACAGCCGTATGCTAACAATGTCAGCAACCACACACAGATTCATGCTGCTACATTATGATATTATATGTAGGTGGCATGTATTATTCCTCTCTGCCACATTTTATATTTTCTTGTGTGTGTATTTGAATAATCCCAGTCTAGTCAAGATAATATTATGTACCTATATTATACGTATGTTCAAGAAGAAAAAAATAAGAAAGGAACTCGATCAGTAAATTAAATGGGTAAGTAAGGAGAAGAAGGGTGAAATAAAACAAGTCGATGTTTAATGTAGGTAGAGTTATAGCACATTACCCATGATATATTATGTACAGTAAGAGTATGCACAGTAGTAGGTACAAATACAGTAGGTTAGTGTAGTAATAAAAATTCGCTAAAGCTAATGGTATGTAAAATACGCTCGAGTTAAACAAGACAAATGTCTTTACAAAGAAGAAAGGAAATGATGATATTATTATGTCCTAGTGTCCTAACATAATCTTCTGTAAATGTAACGAACCTCCTCCTTTCTGAAACAAAACAATGGAGAGGGCAACTGTACCACAATCCGGACATGGGATATAGCATAGCGTGTATAGGTACATTGTTATATTATCGACCATATATAAATATTCCTATTCTAAACAGAATATACACCAGGTACTGTATATTAATTGTGTACTGTGCATTAGTACAAGAAATATTTCTTTAATGTCAAATAACAGCTATTTAAAAAAGGATTCCAAGTCAAATGGTTTGGTATCGTGGTCGATCACACATTGTGCGTAGTTTCTGCTTAATTGTGTTTTATTGCCTACACCTACCAAGTCACATTACGGGTTACGAGTCACCTTGTTCATGCTACATGCTATACTCGTGCATTATTTTTCATACATAAACTTTAAACTGTAGAATGCACGCAATTTGCATATAGATACAGGTACAAGTTATGCTAAATGAATGTAGATAGGTATACATATCTCTGTACATTGAATTAAAAAGTATTCATTCATTATAAACGAAAGTTTGCAAAGTCTCATGCAAATTCAACATGTTGCGGGTATTAAATAGCTCGTAAACGCTTACAATACATTTATTTATGTATGTTCCTCGCTTTGAAACTTTGAAACTTTGAAACACCTCTGAAACTTAAATACCCCTACGCTGTGCTGCTGTGAATGGAATGGGTTGTCTTGTCAAATTGGACAGAGGACTTCATTACATCACCCGTCAAAGTGTAGTACATAAATGAACTTAGTGTGTACCTGCCAAATCTCAGCTACACACAACACACATGGGGTGCAACGTTAAATAAGTATATACAAATCTACATAAAATATTATATCTTGAACATGTACTGCATTACAGTACGAAGCTCTTTACCAATAAAAAATCACGTTTGCCCCAGCGGAACACAAAAGAACAAGCAAACCAAGAAAGTACATGTCCAATCTCAATCCACATCTGCATTTTCTGCTTGGACACTCGTACACTACTCCTGTTAGTTTACCAATCTTTTGTCATGTCACTTTTCAGCCGAGAGTGTAGACATATTATCATTCAAGTAGGAGAGAGACACACAGAGAGACTACTACAACTCACCGGTTCCTATCCTCCGTCTCATTTCCATAATGTTCTCCACACTATTTATACACTAACGACAGTCCGCTCATTTATTATCCAACAACTAATCAAACCAACGTCCATACTTACGATTGAATTGTGCCACTTGGTTTAGTATGAACTGTGGATGCGATGTAAAGACTCAATACAATTCTAAACCTAGCACAATCAACTAATGATAACTTTATTTTACTATTTGTATTATCTCTGATGAAATATAAACCACAAAATACACACTTGCTCTACATACCTCTATGTACAATGAGATTACTTTTTAAAAGCACATTATCACTCTTCACTTAATCAGAAATTATATATATGTACTATATATGTGTTGTAAAAATATGCACTGTAACAATTTTAGTTATGCATGTTGATTAGATTCTCAGAATATATTTCGTCTAAAACCTACAATGCAATAAATAGTACGAGATATTAATTATTCACAATTGAGACTGCAAATAATTAGTGTCAGGCTGAAAAATTGTTATTTGAAAGGGCGACGGGTACAATTGGAGCATTGTGTACGCATGGATTGCAAGTGTAGTGCCACAAGTCATATAAATATGATCAATTAGAGTGGCAAATATTATAAACAACAAATGGAACGAGAAAAGGGCATAGAGAGACAGCTTTGGATCTTTATGACTTGACCATAGTAGAAATAAAAGGACATGAATTGAAACAATTATACACCGAAAGTCGTAAGTTAAAAACTGCTGTCATATGTGAGAATTCCTAAGCATACATTACCAGGCAAAGTACACTCCTAGACATGAACTTGGATGTAAAATCACTACAAAGACATCATAATAAGTAATAATACGAGTAATTCTTAATTTCGCTTAGAAAGCCGGCATCATCATTCTTTGTTGCTCATACAAGAATTATTTATACGTGTGTGTGTGATGTAACAGGTATGCATGCAGACTTATTTACTATAATTATTAAGTACGAATAAGGCTATTTATTTACTGCGGTCTGAGAAATGCATTTGCATTGCATAGAACATTTTGTACAAATGCTTAACACACCACTGGTGACTGGCAAATTTGCTAGACATGTTTCCACCATGACTCTGCAAGCAAATACTTTTTATGTGTCTTAAAGCATAATATGCAATACACATTACAATATGAAAACGCCAGCTTTATATTTCTTTGCATGTATTGCAAATTTGCTTGAAAAGTTATAAGCTAACTGTTTTTACAGAACTTTTGGCTAAATGTTAAACCGCTGAATTATGTGATGTTTATTAGCATAAACATAATATCCGTTGCAGTATGTTTAAGTGCTAGTGTCCTTATTTGGTCCAGGATGGCTTATCCTCGTTGAACTTTCGTGTTAAGTATTAAAGTAAAGGTGGCCAGCATCGAATCTCACACTCACACACGTCTAATCTTTCATTCAGCTTCACCAATTTCATCGGTTCTGTTATTTTGACGTTAACTTTGTGTTTTATTTGGTTTTTTATGAGTCAATCCAACTGCGTGTATTGTGTGATGTTTTATGTTGGTTTTCAAATGTATCAGCTCCATTCACCCTCACACTCTGTGTCCACGAGTTGAGATCATTTATTTATGTGTAACCAACGCATGCACACATGAAGACTGTCCGAAAGTTCATGTTCATGCATTTAACAAGGATTTATTTGGGTGGAGGTGTGCCTGAAAAATGTTTAGGTTTAACATACCCACACGGAGGATGTTAACTTGATTTTAACTAAAACATCACGCACTGATCTTCAGCCGAATCACACAATCATCATAATAACGCTCCTATATGCTCATTTTGTATCAAACCCTTCGTGAGAAGCTGTTTGTTCTGGCTTCTTCAGTGTTTTAAATTTTTTACATTGTATTTCTTCATAATTTATCAAGAAGGTAAATATTTATTGTAAGTATAGTAGCAGTTCCATTTTCCTACATATTTAGTTGTCTCTCAGGCTAAGGCAAATAAAAAGGGGGCGACTCTCTATAAATGGACGTTGTATTAGAACAATGTGTTAAATAGGCAAACACCCAACCGTGTTTTGTAACTTTAAGAACTGTTATGCATAGAATAGCAGCATATTATTACCGTTAATAAATGAACGTAAAATTACCTAATATAGATTTAATCATAATATTATAATCCTTTATATGCAAATATATTTACTGTATGGCAGAAGCATTGAAACATTCAATGTTTAATAAATACTCACGAATTTACTGTCAAAGCGGAGTGAGTTAGAGTTTAGAAGTGAGAAATGACCAAAATAGTTTTTGTTGACGTCCAAGGGCATTTCTTTGTAATAATTCCTACATACATTTTGTAATGGTTTGAATGAAGCAGTCTCATTCCAGGTGATGCAACACATTTCTAAAGCGTATAGAACCCTCTAAGACTTGAAAGGATGTTGTCCCACCTACAATGCAAGGTGCTACGATAAGTTTTGACTTAATCTCGTCTCATTTGACAATAAATATAGAATAGAGGAGTATAAAATAAGAATGTTCAAAATAGTGTCATGATTTAATCAATAATAAATCTGATGTAAGTAGATTTGTTCACCTAGTTTTTAGTTGCATAAATTTCAGTTAGGTATATCTTTATTACTGGGCAGAAAGAATCTACAACCTGCGTATTTAATTTAAAATGTGGAACTCCCTAATAAAATCCTGCTGCACTATGTTCAACCGAAATCAACAAACGTACAAGAAGTTTAATTTGAAGTATTACACAGTCAAAACGAAGTCTTAATCTAAATAATATTATTGCTATAACTTCCTTCCTGCATAAATTGTATGTAAGTATGCTAGGAACATTTCATGTAAAGATTTGCCAAAAATGCATTAAGCTAATCTGCAAGAAATGTTGCCGTTTTTTAGACGAAGAAGATTTTTAATGAAATAAATGTTATCGGTTGGGAATGCCCGTTGACATACTGATACACATATTCCGAGATTTGTCATTTGATTATCTCTTGCAAATCTAAGTTAGCACAAAAAATATTCAGATCAATTAAGAATATCTCTTGAGTCGAGCAGAATGTTATAAGAAAAGATATTATTGTCGCATAAAAGCAATCTTACATAATTTATCAACGAATACGAATTTTTTCACGGGTAGACGAAATCCTTCGTTATCTTAAATCTCCCCTCTTGTAGCTAACAATGTAAATACTGTCTTCGCAATCTAATCTTTCAGCACTTTTCAACGGAAGCTTCTACTTAACATAAAACTATTTTGCAAAAAGTTCCCGTTCTACTTAAGGAAATATTAAGACTACTATTATTATACGTGTACATGTGTAAATAAACACACAAAAAACTCACAATCAGAGAGGAACTTCCCAACAAGCACATAAACACAAAAAACATTTTCAATCCCTGTACCTATACATCATCCCCTCTATATAGTGCTTAAATCCGATAAAAACCCGTAGATATCCGTATAGTGTTTATACAAAACTGACTTATTTTGTATAAGCATCATTGTTCAAGCAAATTTATATCAAAACCTGCTTATAAACTCCTGTTCTCATCCAGTTGTAACAGTATCCCCTGATTTTCGCAGTTTTTACAGCGTACACGTGTAATCCATACTGGATTTGTTAATAATTCATCACTATAAGTGCTTGCGGGTTAAGAAAATATTGGAAAAGGGTTGAATAAGAAGTCAAAGATTGTAAAATTATTAGCGTTGCCCTAATAAGGTTTTGTTAATCCACATCAGAGTACACAGTAAAGGCAACATTACAGTAGAGCAATCAATCGCTCTCACTCATCATACAGCCTTTTCCCTTCGTTCACTAATGACCAAATGAGAATTTAAATTCCCTGCTAAAAAGTTCTGCATCTTCGAACTCATTTATCATGAACAAAGTTCTAGTGATAGTAAAACCCCGGCAGAAGTATTATTTATATTATTTATGCCTAAGTGATGCATCAGGTCAGAAAGGCGTCCCATTAACATGGTCATTACAATGCGAACAACTAAATCACGACATGCTCGTTGCTCTAAGCACTTGCCGTGTCTCACTGTCTGTCTACATTATACATTACCAGTAAGTAGTTCACTTCTAGTTCGTCCACTTCACTTGCAGAAACACAACCACATACTACTACTACTACTAACTGCATCTTAAACGTTATGTAAAGCCCTATACTCCATCATACAAACGAAAACTACCTGCTCCTCTAGTCAAGCAGGTACTTTCTACATTAATGGATAATACCTGATGATGATATAATAAACTATTGCTATTATACAACAGATGCTGCTACTTTAATGCATATATCGACAGATTCTACCAGCAAAGGTGTAGAATTGCATGATGTATCAGTATTATACTGTTTGGACGATGGGATTCGTCTTTTGTCGCAAGAAATGCGTCAAAGAAGTATTTAGTTGAGATGGTCTGCCATCTCAGAGGTCTGTTGGATTTTTGAAGAGGAGAACACGACGAGCCTTGTTGTTGTTGTTGAGTGTTGATACGAATCAAGTACATAGGGGCAGGTATATAGTGGAGCATCTTGATATAGGAAGATTTGATAGAGAGGAGAGTTGTTCTTGGTAATCAGGAGCAGCAAGCAGCCTCTCATCTTTTGTTCTGCAATCGTAGTAAGTTGGCTTGACTTGATTCCATCCTACGCATTAGTCACCGGCTCGCTTTGACTACTGATTTATATTTAATGATATCGATAACGAAAGTAAAATCGACTGGCTAAGTCATTCCCGTGCCAGATTCCCCTTTAGGCAACATTTTGAATTCCATCATCTTTCCTCCACGTATAGAAAAACATCAATGCTGCTCTCAACTCCAAAGGACCACATTCAGTTTTTCATGCAAATTCAATGTGCATACAAAAGTAGATGGATTTTCAACAGTCATTTTCTACTCTTACGTTTGAATTGAATATTATGAGCTGCAATCAATAAGGCTACTTCTATCACAGCTAAGTAGATTGCTATGAATAATATCAAATTGAAGGAATGAGATGCAGATAAGCAATCATGTGGAATTGTAAAGTTAAGTTGAGCTGAACGTATTAAAGTAATGCTCTCTCTCTCTCTAAACAGATCCTCTCTTGCTAAATACATGACGCACATGCCACCATCGTCTCTCTCTCTCTCTCACTCTCATTCAATTTCCATCGTAATAATATTATGCATCATTTTGTTTAGCTTGATCATAAAAAATTTATATCAATATGATTGCAATGTAATTCAGCAGCTTATCAATGATTAAAAACTCAAATGATGCGTTGTTACAACGATGAGATTGTATAATGTGCATTATTACAAGGCATACTAATGTTATATAATCTATATGGTGCATGCCCAAGTAAATAAAACACAAGCTTGGCATGAAATTTGATGAACGCTTCTAAAAAATTTCTTCTGGAAGAAGATGTACACAGAAAATGTTCAAAAATCAATTTGCTGCAAAAACCTGGAAGTTTTGTGATTTCAATGCCATTCATTTTCCAAATTGTTGGAAATAATTATAGACTGTGATCGGAGCAAACTAAGAAAGTCTGTTGGTGGCATGGAAAACACTATAATTAGCCGCGGTTCTCACAACACATAAGGTTGGCTGAGTTTATTATAGGCCTGAATGAAAGAATATAGGTACAAACATGAGGTAGATGTATTTTTGTAGCACAAGCCGGTGAGAATTGAGTGTAGTCGTCAGATTGCATAATAAAGTAGGGTGGCATGACATTTGATGATGATGGGGCTTCGTCTGTACACACAGAAAATGTTTGGTGCCTCGTACCTCTACGTATTGCTCCGTAGTTTATTCAGGACTATGCTCTGCAAAGTCACTACACATAACTTAGACAGAAGACAAGAGGGAGATAAACAAAAGCTAACCAGAGGAAGTCCAATGTAAAAAAGAGACATAAAAGTTTGTACATCGCATAACTGAACTGATTGTGGGACGAGAGGAACACACCCAGGCAGACAACCAGATAGAATACTAGAAGAGACTCTCCGTACTAAAACTCAGGCGAGTGAGACGATACGACTCAACAGAGGAATATTCAGTATAGGACAAATATATTACTTTGGGCTTATTTAGCTTTGGTATATAGCTCTACTCTGCATGGACTCAACTGGACTATGCTGGACTGCCACGGATTTGGACACGTATCGTATAGGAAGATGGGAAGAAAATAATGTAGAATGCAGTCTGCTGACTAATAGAATGCAGAGAGAGAGAGAGAGGAATCCCATATAAAGGTCTCTCTCCGTATTCACAACATTATTACGTATTCTTCCCAAGAAGATAACAGCACAACTCTACTACTCCATAGTAGTAGTTCCAAAGAAAGGCAGACTGGCATAAATGGCGTAAAAAGAGACGAAAGACTCACAGACAACAACAGGACGTATCAGTAAAGCAACAACAACCACGTAGAGTATTGGAACTTGAGATATTTAAACTCACACAAGAGCAGCACTTGTGTTGTGTGAAAAGAACTGGGAGAAGTACTGCAAGGCAATTTTAGATTGACTCTCTGGAGTAATGTGAGAGAGAGAGTGTAGAAAATGTATATAAGGATATGCTAGGAAAAGTCTGATTATAATCGGTTGATTCCTTTTGTCTTGGACTCAAGCTAACTATTTCTCTTCAATTTAGGTCTGGCTGGGCCGAGTGAGTGAGTGAGACACGAGAAGTCAATTCAAGGTAAAAGTGCTTAGGTATCATAGCCAGAACTACACAGTCGAGTAGTATCTCCTGTGTGAACGAAGAATAATATTGCTGTTCTTATAATAATAATTCTGTTCAAATACAAACATTATGTTACATTGTGTACACGAGGTATACCAGTCATTCCGTCTCGAGTGTTAATACGAAATTTTCTTTGCCGATCTATTTATACCGAAACTCTATCAGAGGCACTATTGCTATATAAATAATACAAATGATGCTGGTAGTATAATGATAATTCTCAGATATAGGGAGAGCACAAAAGTCCTTAATGGTTTTTCCAAGCACAGGTATGCAATACACACACAAACAAGTGCACTGTACTCCCAGGACTATTAGTACTACTACAACAATGTACCCTGAGTAGTGTACTACGTATTGTATTGTGTAATATTATGTGCTTGACTTTAACTAAATCCGTCCAGTACAAATAGTATTACATAATATGGTTTGTGTGAGAGAGAGAATCCAGTCAAGATGAAATGTTATAGAGATATGTTTATACGTGAAGATATATATTATGTGTGTGAAACATGTTTTCAAAGATACGGCACACCGCGACTTCATTCATTCCATTCAATTGAATACATTTTGTTGAGCGAGCTCAGAGCTCACGCATCCTTTGTTGTGTTATATTTGTGGACGATTACCATGAGCACTAAGAATTCCCAAAAGACAAACCCCAATTCACGGCACCATATGCACGGACAGACTTTACAAGCAGTATAATATTATATGTACTAGACTGGACTATATAATATGATGATGATAGTAACAATACGGATTTAACTAACAATAAGTAAATGAAATAACCCTTTAAGGGCCGAAGGAGTTCTGCTGCGTTGTGTGGCGATGCACCCAAGCAGGCACAAGTCACCGAAGGGCTTGGCTCTCAACTTCTTCCATACAAAACCTTATCTATCAACAATGAGTCCTTCTTCTGGAGACTCATTATTCTTCTTACTACTACTACTACTAGTAGTACTGTTAAATGTCTATACCAACACAATCACAAGTTACACACACACACAGGATGAGATAAACTGGGCTTTGTTAAGGTATTGGAAATTGATGGGTTCCTTTGCTCTATACACTTTCAAAAAACATATTATCATGCACTTCATTTGTATGGAGGAGCATAGGGTTGAAAAAATCACAGATTGAATTATGCAGTGGTTAGAATAGTATCCTAAAAGACAACGTATCTTTTAACATGGAACATTTCCTTCAAAAAAATTTACGACAGAGTAATTCCATAATAAAAGCTTACTAGGCATGTGATTGATATAAACCACACACTATATATTGTCAGAATTCTATTACAGCTTTTTAGCAATCGAATTCTATTTGCAAATTAAGATTCATATTATGTAAAATATCAAATGCTTACAAATTGTCAGCTTGTTTTAATTTTAGATATTAAGTAAATAAGTTCATAAGTTAAGATTGCATAAAAATTACTATATGAAATGTCACTTTGTAATTTAAGTACCACAGTACATTAACTACTGTACAGTAGATGAACATTTATTTTTTTTCTGTGTATTAGATGCATTGTGCTTATTTTGGTACATTGCAGTGGGTGTAAGTGATTGTGGGTGTATTGCAATGCAGTGGTAATGTGGTGGTTGACTTTATCGGTGAACATATATAGCTGCAGTCCCGCCAGAGAAAGAAAAGTTATTATTTATTTACTATGTTAGTAGGTAGTGTTGGGGTTAGCCGGAGAGTGAACCGGTGTTGGTGTGTATTAGTGAGAGTGAGATTCCTCGCCACACCAAACTTTTAGGGTGGAGTCCTCCGCTCAACTTGTTACGACTAATGCTATTTTCAAATCCACACTAAACTTTGGTCTGAGACTTTGGATGATGAATCTCAATTTACTCCTTCCTCCTCCTAATCTCATTTCTAACAACGACGTTAGCTTCCAGACAGGCTACTTATAATAATTTATCGAAACTTGCTCTCACTTTAACAGAAACGGGCCTGGGTATTAAGGCTGAATTCCGGAAGATACATTCCTTTTACATCCCATCACACAAGATTGACTAAACTATATTTCATTGCTCATTAACCTACACGTACAATCTCAATATAGGTTTAGAATGTAAAGAAGATATAATATAGTCCTAATGGTTATTTATATATATTTATAGTACGCAATTCATTTACATTACATATGTACAGTCATAGGGAATTAATTAAGCTTTAAAAGACGTATTTTGTACTTAATTTGTATTTTATAAGAGAGAATAGATTTGATGCACATGAAAACCTGCACCAAACTGAGATAACTTGCTTTTACAGGAAAATTGGTGTCTCTGTACCTCTATTAGTATTTTTACCACCCGTGGAGGTCTAAATTTGATTCGAATGAAGTTACAACGAACAATCTGTTAGGTTGCATTCTGTGTATATGACCATTTGGATTATAAAATGGTTTTACGTAGGCATTGTTAAATAAAAGTAGAAAATCTACAGAAATGTAAAAAGAACATTCCTATAGTAAAATAAAACAAGTCACCCTTTTTTCCTTAAGCGTTCCCTATCAACCACAGTTGAGTGAAGTGTTATTTTATTCAGAATTGAAAAGCTCCGCTGTAATTTACGTACAGAAGAGTTTAAAGTTTCCATGCAATATTATATACGCCAGTCTAGGTATTAAGTAGTATATAGTGCGCCTACCTATTTAAAGAAAGGCATAGCAATAATAATAATATAATTGTAGTAGTTTTTGTTGTAACGTGCATTAGGAGTTCACTGAAACTATTCGCATCCGCTCGCAACAATTTGCATTAGTTTTTAATGCATGGTGTTTCTCAGCTAATGTAATATGATACAATGCCATAATGGATGGTGTTGGTTGAAAAGCTCTTCGTGTTGCCTATATGCATATACGTGTCTGCGTAGGTAGTAGGTCTGTAATGCAATCTACCTTTTCTATCTTCTTCCTCTGCACTTACAAATTTCTGTCCACAATTTACTGCTTAATCCAACAATTGGGATTGCAAGTCATGAACTCCTTCTCTCATTTGTTATTGCAAAGGTTTGCAATGTACAATACACAAATTACATTGTGTTTTTCTTGTTCTATGTGTCACATCAAACCGTATGCTTCACCAACAACGGAATCACACTTATTTTGCATACGGAATCACATGCACCAAACAAACAGACCCACAACACACATTGTGCACTCACATTCATTTCCGTTTACAATAAATGTTCATGTTTGTGCAAACTTAAAATTGATTTTATCACAGTGTAATGTAGTACTTGACCAAACTTGGAAGAAATACCCTTAAAGCTGTATTCAAAAGGTTGTGTCAATGCACCTCCAAGCATTGTATTGTATATACCTGGATATATACACACACAGAGAGATATACATCATTTCGTATGAAAAAAACATGAATTATTTCTAAGAGAACACAGCTTTTACTATAATGAACGTTTGAATATTATGTACAATGCTTTCATTTCTGTGTAATTCTTAAAGAATTTGCTCCTCACTTGCAAACGTGTAGTACTCTTGTAAACAGACTGCTTCAATATTGAAAATTTACTTTTGATTTATTACGGAAGAACAATGCTACTATCTGTACTATCATATAATATGGATCTTCTGTCTATTCAAACATTTTTTGTAGCTTTTCAGTACATACGGAATGCAGCTGCATGAAGAATGTTACACATTATATAAACTTTTAGATAAAAGCTACACAAATAAAAAACCTGCTGAAATTTGGCGTATAGAATGTTTCAAACATAAATGACTAATCACTGTTTTGTTATTGCGTATGGCTGCTGTGTTACAAAATAATGGAATGTTTGAAGTAGAAAGAAATCTAGTTGGTTGTTACTGATGAGTAATGATGTAAGAAGGTGTGTAATACCATAAACAATTTCATATTTACATTCTCCAGACTCACTGGTTGAAATGGATAAAATCTTCCCTGCTTAATTGCTCATCTACTAAAAGAAATCATTTTGCAAAGTGTCAAACGTATGATTGACGAATCCATTGACTCTAATAACGCAATAATAAATTAAAAATCATTTAGTGAAAAAACCTCAACGGCCACAAAAAACGAATTTGGCATGTATGAAATTCTTTAAAAGCAGAAAAAATTTCTTGTGAAATATTTGTTTGTACACGTGAGAATATGTTCAACAATTACTAAACTAAAGATAAATAGATTTGGACGGATTTGCCTGGCAGATGATACAAATGTTTTGATATCTGATCTTTTTAACCTTAAAGCAATAATTTGACTATACATGAAAGAATGACGGGTTGATCTTCTGCTACTACTACAGTTCAATACAATCATGAATAAATCCTAAACAAGAAATACATAAAAGTTAATTGAAACTGATATCTGATAACATTTCATACAAATAATCAGACGAAGCAATCATACACAATTCAATTTCTAAAAGTCATTGTATGAATAATTTGATAAACTGTGTAATCATTCTGAGCTGCTCGTTTCAAACTGGGTTTCTGACTCCCAATCAGATTCTGTATAAGAAAAACAAATAAAACTATATCTGTTTGTTAACTAGATAGGTAATAAAATTTACTTTAATATCTTTGCAGTAGGTAAATAGCTAAACATCATTTCCCAGCAGATTAGTACAACATTGGAAGTGTACAAGATATGACACATTATAGTTGGAATGAAAAATTACATTTGCTGAATCTGTTCTGAAATGGACTAATTTGTTGTCTTGGTTGAAAAATTGAGTAAAAGCCACGTAGAAGAAACATGATGCTATATGCCAGACATTATATTTGTGTTTTTTGGAAGGCGCGATGGCGTAGGGAGTATTGTAAAACGAATGTTCTGTAAATATATAGTAGAACTGTTTTATGCGCACAGTAAATAGATTACTGTACACCACATCAGTACTATAATATGACTTTTTTAACAAAGAAAAAACATTACATTGCATTGCTTTGAAATTCTATGCCAAGTTCATTCATTTCTCATTCTATTCAAGCGCACAGAGACAGATAGATAGATGATGGAAGCAGTGAATTTTGGCTTGACTGCTGAACGGATTATTTTTCCTCTTTCTACAAATACTACAATAATAATAATGAACACTGTACAAACGCTGTACAATACCGTGCGTAGGTTACACAGCGCTTGAACTGTGAGTTTCAAGACTTGGAGTTTTTATCAAGCCAAGCTATTGTCCTCTTGCAGATCACAACGAACAACGAACAATTGCAAATTTTAAATCGTTGAATGAATAAAAATTCAACTGGGACTGTTGCCCGTTTCTTTTTAGCACATGTAACTGAACACAGCTCATCATAATAATGTATACGCAGTTTATTCCCTTCGTATTTTGACTGCCATTGCAATTCTATTGACGCTTTATTTATTAGAGCTTCAAATTCACAATCAGCTACGCATGCATTGCCTAGGATGCAATGCAGTGCTTGTTTTTGCAATCCTAGCTAAAGATATCAACAGTTCATTCAACAATAAATATTATTATTGTTATTATTATTATTATTTCGCCTTTTACTATACTAAGGAAGGATTATGACTGTTTGCATTTCTATACGATACTTAATATCTGGTCTAAAAGTCAGAAAAATAAAGCAGTGATTGTGAGTGCTTGGATGTACCAGTAATAATAATGTAAGCCAGCCATAATGCTACTAGAGCTTAATGCAATGAGCAATAAGGAACATTCACTCGAATAAGTAACTACAATAATAATAATATTGGCTACAGAGATCTACTGTCATTATTGTTATTGCAGATTGAACTTAACTGTGGCGTGGCATTTGGCAAGGCAGAACAGGGTAGAGTTCGTTTCTTACAACACATATGTGTTTAGAATGAGACTGCATTAAGAAGGAGCTCTGGCAGTGTAAAAGTATCAAGCTATTGTATAAATTGTCTTGTAAGAAAAAAGTAATCAGTTTTGTTAAATAGTGATTTATGCATATCGTTTCCAATCAGAACCAATCATTGCATTCTGAAGATTTCCATTTCAACCATGCTACTTGCACATACGTAACAAAATAAATAGTAGCTGGCTGCTCAAGGCCTTTCATCCAACTTCAATACACTTTGGAACTCAATCAGGCAAAATATTGTAGTCCATTGCAGATAAATAAGGATTCAACATTCCATTCAACTGCCACGTGTGCCACTTAAACAATATTATTATGATGTGATTGTATTATGAGATCCTCAATGTGTACAATGCTTTCTTATTAGGCTACTCCAAGTTTACCATGTAGTAATTCATTTAATTTTTTTACATACTTTTTTACATTTCCAAGAATTTCTATTCGTAATTTTTGCTTTTTTGTTGACTTTTAAATTAATTTAAAAAATTTACAGAAATTTAATTAGCCAAATAAAAGTTTTTTCAAAATTTCCGCACACAGGTTCTGAAGAAAATTATATTTTTACAGCCTGAAAATATTTTTTGAAATTTAGTTTTCTGTGTTATGAGTTGCATAAATATATTTCTACATTTCTACTAGAAAGAACAATGGATTTAATGTGAAATTACTTGTCGCTTTGGATTTATGGGCAAAGAAGCCGACTGTGGGCGGGAGCTGGAACAAGACAGTAGCAATTTCTTAGTCACTGTCAATAGGAATACAAATTTGTTTGAAAGGTATGCATGGCACGAAATATAGTGAAATTGATTTGATTGATTAGCTTGGCACGAGTAGAACTACAATTGCATTTCATGTGCATGGTGCCAGTTGCCTGGTTCTGTCAAGGCATGGCAGCCCTTTCATCTCAACTCATAGCAAGATCATTTGAAAACTGAACTGAAATGACAAATCATTGTATTCACTTAGCTAAGGTGCAGATTGCGAATTGCCAACTGTCTAATTTGTTAGTGGAAAAGGGAAGGCTTATTTAATACAAGTTTTGTAGTAGCACAAACCCTAAAAGCATGTTGCACAGAAATGTACCTCTCTATAACATTATTTAAATCTTAAACAGCAGCAGAATTGTATAAGGATATTCTCTATAAGCACAAATATATTATGTGAATCAATGTAGAAGATATAATCACATTTTTCCTGTATATTGGTAATAGGTATAGGTACTTAAGAATTATATAAAGCTATAGGCTATTGATTGTAGTATGATGCATTTATTTTATAAATGTAGGTGTACGGCTAGGCAAAGCGAACAAAGGGTTTTCTGTGCAAGAACACAATTGAAGATAGAAATTGAAGTGATGTGAATTTCGAGTCAAGTGAATTGAGTGAGTAGCTCAGTCAGAGAAGATAACAAAAGATTAGTGGGCAATAAATTCTGCAAGTAGTTGACACTTGAGTTGACGGAGAGTCTTGCTTATGTTCTCCCTTGCATATGCCTTGCTTTAATATAAGCTTTAACAATAATAAAATATTACTATATTTATGTTTATACTAATATGTGTAGGTACTTTCTTTTTTATTATTCAATGAACGATATTATACCTAACTTATTGTTAAGGTGCTTATACTTTACTATAGTATACTTATTGAACGGAGTGTAGAACATTATTGGTTGGTTGAATTTGAATTGGTAGACTCAAGTCGTTACTCAAATTGAATTTGAACTGAATCATTTGTCTCACCTTACGTTTACATCTCGTCATGCCTAATTGGGCAAAACACATACTACTCACTCCTTTGTGTTGAAATATATTATTATTAAATTAAATTGGCATCATGAGTAACAATGAGTAACTGTTTGAGTGTTTAAGTGAATGAATAAGTGTCATTACATAATGCTCTGTGTGTTTAATACAGACGGGATACAAAAAGCTATTCGTCTCTTTCTGCCCTGCACAATTTCATTACAATTACGTATGTAATGTAATGCCTTATATTAAAATAATATAAATTGTGTGCGTACAGATATAAATAGTAGTATAGAACGTAAATGATAAATATTATTGAACAGTCAGAGACAGAGTATTTATTTGTGGTGGTTATAAAAATATATTTATATTGCAGGTATATAAAAAGGGACTGTTTCTATGTACATGAAAGTAGGAACATATACAGGTAAGTAGTTAACATTAGTGGCAATAATACTAATAATATTATTAAGTACTTATATTATCAAATGGAATACCACACTCATGCAGTTACTCACTTGACGATTTATTACTCAGGTCTGTCTTGTCGAATGGGCATTTACAATGAAGATCTTTACGTTTGAGAGAAGGATTGGCTAATGCTAATCCTTTCTCCTTGTGATATAATAGTATTACTCCACACAGGAATGGTATATGTATCTAATAAGGGATTTTCGACTATAATTTAATGAAAATGTTAATACAACTGTAAACTTACCAAACTTCGCATAAATAAACGAGTTTTTGTTGATCGGTTCGCCCTATGGCTTTTTAAACTCTATGTCACTTGTCAAATGCCTTAAAACTATTATCATGAACATGATACTTTATTTCATAGCATTTCATACGAGTTTCAGTATTGGAACTCTCACAGGAAAAAACTCAAGCCACTCTGAATCTATAACTGAAAAGACAATATGCACAGGATTTATCGTAGTACACCAGATAAATATTTTAATTTATCGTCGAGTATTGTCCTTCTCACAGCAGTTTCTGAACGGATCAAATGAACTTTCACAATAAATACACACACGGAGAACACCGTAGTGACTCTATTAGCAAAACCTGCAGCACAATTACAAGTACACGATTAATACGTTATATAAATTATGTAGTTACACATGGAATGCACAACACACGTAATAATATGCAAATTATGCCTTGGGTATTTAATGGTTTTTTCGATTCACTGACGGAATCAGATTGTATAAATCACAAAGGTGTAACGAGAATATACTCAAGAATATGTTTTTCTAATTCTGTGAGTAAAACAAAGAAATGAATTTCAATCAATTTAATCAACGTAACTGTTGAATGTTTCTCACTGGCAGCAATCAAACGAAAAATTCCTCTTTCGGTCGCGTATATTTTATCAGAATCACCAGTACATGTGTACATGTGTGTACATGTCGTAGAATCTGTGTGTTACAACAAGAAAGGATTTCCGGTTCCAATCAATTCATCCGGTGATCACCATCAAACCATTTTCTTGACTTTTAAAGCGCGTCTCACTACAACAAAGTACTTCTACTTGAAGAACGAAGGTTGACTTGAAGAACTGAATGCCTCACAGGCGTGCAGACACACCGTTACGCTTTAAAGCAATCATTTCTTGATATCAGTTGATTCTGTTGGTCGAGTGGAGGATAACGTGCAACGTAAAACTATGAGGATTGATACCAAAGTAGTTTTCTTCTTACAATACACCACGGAATAATAATATATGTAAATGTTCACAAAACAACGGTTACAACAATGGTCGCAATGTTCTTACAGACTCGTTTGATTGTGAGCCAGCGTGTTCCTCGACTTTTTCGCAATGAAAATTCATTCGAGAAAAATCATAAAACAAAAACAAACGATGTGTGTGTTTTTTCGCTAATAATTCAATTTGTAGTCGTATGTAGTGTAACTGTTGAATACATTTATATCCAAGATTTTTTGCGTGCTTGTGTTTGTCAACTCTCAAGCGTCACGTTTGCCACAGTCTGAAAATATTTTAGTTTCGGAAAGTCGTATTTTAACAAAACAAGTCAAGAAAAGTCAACAAGAACAACTTTACTTGCTAATCGTACAAGATTTTCTTTATGTAAGACTTTGCACGGGCAACTTCTGCTCAGAACGTTGTTTTATGTCGTGAATGTTCAAGTTGATGTAAATTCTCTTTGTATGATGATGAGGTGAGCTAACATTCACTTGAACAACGAACAGAGTATGTGTCGTCAAGTTTTCTCTGCCTTACTAGCATGTATTTTTGCAGAATTGTATTAATATTGTTTGTTTGCTCATATATGGAGATTATTATTTGATGTATTTATGTAAATAAATACGAAGCATTATTGGGCTCGCGTCCAGTAGTCCAACGTGTAGAGAGCTAAAAATTTAATATTGTGAGAAACAAGGTGCAGGACGTACACTGGGAGCTCATGAGCAAAATGCGACACTTTGTATGCAATAAGTAACAACGATTTGTCTCCCTGTCAGAACAGTTGGTATTTATTTTGCCGGCTCGGAAAAAATATTGCAGTCACTTGGCTTAAACTTATATTATTCACTTTGCTAATGTGCAATAAGTACGGAAGCAAAAATCTCGGAACAGAGAAACAACTCGGTGATAATTCGCATTTATAAATGTGGCTTGCTAGGCTAGTGTGTTACTTTGCGTTTATTTATTCACGAATAAACGCTTCTTTACTGGTCGCCTCCTTTCTTATACAAATACAAATGCAATAAAAACACACAGTTTGCACTTGCTACAGCTTGCAACAATTTTTTATTTCTTTTAATTCTCAAAGTTTGCCCACAGATCACTTTTACTGCGTAGGCTATGAATTTGTCTTTCAAAAGAACGAAAGTCTCAACAGAAATAATTTATTGCACCTGCACAGCTCTATTCTTTGTAATGCGTTCTCACTAAATTCTATTTTAGAGAAACCAACAGTTCTTTTATGCAATGAATTCACATTCACATAATCATGTAATAAACTTTTAGCTTAATGTGCTTACAAATTACAAAATGAGCTTTTCATTTGTGTCACAAGGTTAGTCGCACATATATAAACGCAAACCACGATTTCATATAGTCACAAAATAACACAAGTTTACATTTCCAAAGTAAAAATCAATACTCATTAATATGCATGAAACCAAGCACGAGAATCCTTATAAAATCCACAGGAACGTAGTAATCCAAATTAAATTATGTATACTCCACAATGGAAAAAGTATTATAGCATCCCCACTGCACTATAATATTATTACAGTATTAATTTTATCCAAGATGCAGGTTTCAACTCAGAAGAACAAGAAAATGAAGTCTCACTTTATGCCAAATTCGAACCGGCAATTAAAAATTGCAACAATTGTCAGTTAATCAGACACTGTATTAAATCAGTACAGGCAAAATACAATATCTCTGTACTGTATGTATCCATGTAAGGTAAATCCACGCTATACTAATATTACACTGAAAGTTGTGAAATGCAGGTAGTAATAATATGTGTAAACCGGGGCAGTAACGTTAATATTGAGAGGTATTAAAGCAATAAGTTAATTACTAATCCTTTTTGATAATTAACTTAACAATTAAGTTTGTTACGGTGGAAAGAAACACGAGTCGACACTGCGTGGACAGAGCAACGTGTTGTTTCACCTCCAAAGCTAAGTAATTGACTAACGATGAGACTGGCGAGAAGGTGGAGGAAAGAACGCAGACCAAGGAGGACACACACAAACACACACAGGTACATAGCATACACAACATAATACATGGCATTTCTTCCAGACAGACAGACACGGTCTCACAAACCAACCAGCAACTTCTTGTATGTAGTTTTAGTACACTTCATACATCTCGGATGCATTGTACACCACTCGTCCTGGTATACACTCTCTGCCGTGTGTAAAATACATCCATCCATACAGAAGAGGTACAGTACTGCTCTATCCACCTGAGAGAACTATACACTCAAGAATCTATTGTTCGTCAGAGGCACAGGTAGACTCAACTCGGATTTTCTTCCTTCACCAAAGGAAAATAACACATTGAAGAAATTCAATGTGTAAAAGGTGGATAGACGCGTCAGTAGTAGTGTGACAGTCACAGTGTGCATAATATAATACGTTAAGGAATACTTACAATTATTGCAAGTACTACTACTACTACTACTTACTCTAAAGAAGGTTTCTTTATGTTAAAACATTGCAGTGCATATATGCCAATGAGCTAAGGTGCACACAAGTGTACCATATTACATTAATGTATGTAAAATAGACTGAACTTGAAGAAAACCAGAAAAGACTGTGACTATATACTATCTGTGTGCATTATTACTACTACGACTACTGCGACTACATTTGCACAGCAGCAGCTCATATAGTTCTGCACACACTTACTCACAGGAGGAATAATATTATTATGAGAAATCACAATAAGAAGAAGAAGAGTCTTATTTTCTTTGCAAACGTGAAATTGAGCACATAGTGCATATACAGAGACAATACACATTCTAGATTTATACACATTACATGAGAGAGTA
Source organism: Pogonognathellus flavescens (assembly GCA_019776165.1). NCBI lineage: Eukaryota > Metazoa > Arthropoda > Collembola > Entomobryomorpha > Tomoceridae > Pogonognathellus > Pogonognathellus flavescens. The sequence continues at coordinate 290 of JABASD010001066.1, read as the reverse complement.
AAGTATTAAGTACAGAGCTGAGCCACTGCATTGCACTCACGTAATCCACCATAATATAATTATAATGCATATTATTTTACATGTGGTATAATATTATTTTTTGCATGTACGATGTATAGCTTGTGTGTTATTCACATATTATATAGATACGTGCTACATTCTTCCAGGTAGGTATAGCAGAGCATTATTATTAAGTAGCGGAGCTACTTTATAGGAAGACCAAAGCTGTCCGTCCGTCTGTCCGTCCGTCCGTCCTTCACCTCGATAACTCGAGAACGAGTTGAGATATT